>JANHGO010005717.1:0-22575 GCA_024606505.1 Aquila spilogaster
TGGGGAGATGGGGTGGTGGGTGGGCAGCTCTGCAGGGCAGGGGTCTGGGGGAGCTCGCCCACCTCAGCTGACTGGAGTGTCCCGCACACCCGGGCCGGCCAAGGGGGTCCCTCTGGGCATGGCGCTGCTCTCCATCCTCCATTGTCTTCTGGAAAAAGGCTGTTGGAAGTCGAAAAAAAGGCCTGTCCGAGGCAGAGGCGGGTGTGCGCTCCGTGGTGGAGACGGTCTGTAAGCCTGGAGCGGTCACACGCGCGGAAGCGCAGTGACCTCCCCGCTGCCGCGGGAGAGCCGGTTCACCGGGGAGCTGAGGGAGCAACGTGTCGGGGTCCGGTGGCTGGAGTAATGTAGCAGATCCCCAAGCTGTGGGTTGGCAAAAGGGACGGCGTAGCTGCGGGGCTGCTGCAGTCTGGGGAGGGGGAGAGGAGCAAAGTTGTGTCTGCCTGTCTCTTGTTTTCTCATGTAATTTAACTTCTCGCTTGGATAAAGCGGAGTCTTGAATGTTCTCGCCAGCCTCACAAGTAACATATGAACTACCTTCTGGGCACTGTGACTGTTGATCAGCAAATAAAAGGCCCTTTTAAAAATGACTATCTCTTGAAGAATTAAGTCCTTACTCTGGCAGTTGCTGTGGATGCCCTGATATAAATCTTGCTATAGCTTTTAAGATTTCTCCCTGATCCTGAATGAAGGGCTTCTGTTAAATACAAAACAAGGTGTTGTTTTTTTATGGCACGGCACTCTTTCAGTGAAAATGGCTTTTTGTTAAATTTAGACATATGGAAGAAAATATTGTGAATTTGGAGAAGTTATCATTTAGGCCCACATTGTATGAACGTGTGCAATAAGCATACACTTCCATTAATCTCTTTCTCAGTGAAACGCATTACGTCAAAAATGGGGAACCATCAAAGCATTAGGAGGGCCAGGCTTGCGTTTTGTTTTGTGGAGGCTCACTTGTAAATATTTGACATTCTGTGAAACTTGGAAACGCAAAGCCCACTGATCTAAAGTTTTAACTGGAGAGGAAGCGTGGTGGGGGAAATAAAAGGAAGAGCAAAATGTTAGTGAGACCTACAATAAATGTAAATTACCACACAATTAAATTAGTCTTGTCTTGCCATCAGGGTTGCTGATATCATGGGATTTCCCACAGAAATGAGAATAGTTGTCTCAGTTAATACATGAGTTTAACTTCTTTCAGGTAGAATGTTAGAAAGTTAGTTTTTTACGTTTGGGCTCTTTGGGTGAACAGTGCAGAGGAATAACTGCTGCAAAAGATGGAGTAACATAAGGAATTCTATTACTCAACTTATGTACTTTTAAGGAGTGTGTTAATACATGGTTTCTGCAAGTGTATTAGTTTGACTTGGAGCTGGAATTGCGCAAAACAGCTGGGATAATCGAGACAGGGCCTAAAATTGAAAAGATTGTTTTCTACTGGATGAGCAGACATACTGAATCTAGGGGCAAGGGCAGGATACCTGCTGAGGTTTGGATATGAGAATGGAGTTGGGGGGGAACAGTGTTCTTAGGGTTCAATAATCTCAAACTCTGTACAGTAATTCCGAGTGATGTGCCTTCTGAATTAGTAACTTTAGTGGGGCACTGATTCTAGCAATTTGATTATGTAGGTGCGTAGTATATTTTAACTGGAGAATAGTGAATGCAGTTCCTGTAAAGGAGTGGTGTGTTTTGAGCGATTATAGGCCTGGTAGTGCAACCTCAGCCACAGGATTTCAGAAAAAATGTTGATGGAAAAACCAAGACCTAGAGGCAAATGGAAAATGCTGTATGCTTTTATCAAAGGTATGTCAGGTTGGACTAGTTCAGTTTCATCTTTTCAATAATTGATTTTGTGGACATAAGAAATTGAGGTGACTTGTCACTGAACTTCAGCAAAGCTGCAGGTGCAACAAAGAAATATACTAAAATTCAGAAAGATGCAGCTTAACCGGAGAATTATAAAGGTGATTGAAGGAAGGAGATGAAATAAGGTAGTGCTGAAAAGAGGCTTTGAGCTGTAAGGAGTTTTTAGTGGAGTTTGTGAAGACTGGTCCTGTGATGAATTTTTTTTTTTCCAGTTGCATCAGGTGTTCAGCATGCTAATGAAACTTGCTAGTGAGACAATGTTAATAAGTGCCTGCACCAGGGAACTTTTAGACATGTAAGGACTCTGTAGTGAAGGATTATGAGTTAAAATTAAAGAACTCAGAGTGCAACTGCAGGTTCAGGGTAATTCTTCTGGACTTCGGAAGTCCAGCAGGGCCAACTTGGACTGCTGCAGGTGTACAGAGTGAGCTCACTCTTCCCCATATGACCCAGGGCTGGCTTGGCTTAGCAAAACAGAAACAGGGACAGCATAGGAAGAAAGTATGTGTGTAGGGGGGAACCAGCAGAGAAGAGAGATTGAAGGATAGCATAAGAACAAATGAATTAAAATAACTGGCTGATTTTTAAACTGTAGTATGGAAGTTGTCTGCTGATCAGTGAATGAGTGTGGTTCTGGAGTAGCCTTACAGCAGGAAAAAAAGTAGGTGACAATAAAACAAATTGAAGACTGAACTTAACCTCTGAACTGGTATGTGTATACATAACTTGACCTTGTAGAGTAACAGGCAAGTGGATTTAATGGGCTAGAGTGAACCACGGTCAAATTAAAATATGGTGAATATTGTATCTGTTGTCTGCAATATTATTGTCAACTATTAGTTCATTAAGCTTCTTTGTGAAGGTCTTGAAGGATGGGATTCAAGCTACACAAGAGTGCTTTTCAGAGTTTAGATAGTTAGCCATTCTAATATGCAGAAGGATTTTAAGACTTAATATTTGTGAATTGATGGTAAAGATCAAGTTCATAGGTAGCATCTACCCCATTTTCTTGTTGCTTCTTTGGGAGGATCAATTACCAGATACTCAGAATGAAACAGGCAGATTCTGGATCAGACCGTGTGTACTATCAGTATTGTATTAGTTTCGCTTTACGTGTTCAGTTACTTTGTGTATAGAATTACAGCCTTTTTTTTTTTTTTTTTACACTTCTGTAGAAAGAAAAAGCTTTAAAATGAGATCATGCAATTGTTGAGGACCACTTTAGGCAGAGGAACCTGAGGACAATTGTGGCCCATTGAAGAAAATTTGAAGTTAATTAAAATCAAGTTTAAAGTCTTTTAAAAGCACAGTTTGGCAAGATCAGGATTTGGTCCCACCTGGTCTTGTGTGAGTACGTATTATTTTTGTGTCAGAGCAGTGCAAGCAAGACAGAAAAATGAGTAAGTTCTTAGAACAAGTTTTAAGGTCCTGGTTCGTACCCAGTCAATTTCAGAAATTAACAGTTACATTTTGCCTTACAAGCTTTTTAAGAGCCATCAGCTATCCTTTTTCTTTTGAGGATTCTTAAGAGTTGCTTTTGCAGCCAACAACATATGTTTTACATGTCTGCATGAGCACTCTGCCACTCCAAGAAACTCTTGGTTCCTTTAACATTCATCCCAGTCTCGAATTATGCCAGAAAATCTATTTCTTCTCCTTTTATGCCACTGCATCAGCATACTGCCCTATGAATTAAAGATCAGACAAAAAGCCTGAAATAAGGAAAAGGATTATCTGAAAAGAAAGAAAAAACTCTGGAGAAAGTGAGTGCAACCATTGGGGCCTGCTTTAAGCAATTGTGCTGATGCTCTAAACAACAGTAGCTGGAGTGCTGCAGCTCAGAACCATAAAGGTGGGATTTCTACAGTTCCTGTAACCCAGCTATTACCTTACAGAGCAGAATATCTGCTGGAATTTGGAAGTGGCAGGGACTCATATTGTGACAGGAAATTAGTGTTTCAGGGAATAGAAGTATTATTTGTTAATAACAGTTCAGATTAATACACACTTTAAAACTATCTGTATTTTGATTGTCACTGTTTCTTTTCATGTATTTTGCTGTGGCAAGGCTTCATTAATGGATGAAGAGAAACAGATGACCTCTGTCAGAAGCTAGTTATTTTTGGTTCTTATTTGCTCCAAAAGTTTAAGTACTCTGCACGTGTAGTATAATCTTCTCATTAGTCCTACAAGAAAGTTTTAGGTTTGATCCGTAACTCCAGTAGTGAGTGGTAGTCAAACCTATGAAACGCCACAAACACAGGTGACCACTTACTGTTTCTGTGCCTTGCCTTGGTGCAATAGTTTTCAGCCTCTATACTTTGATTTAATTGCTAACAAAGCGTATGTTTTGAAACTCATTCATATATGTTAAGCCCCCTTATGGGGAGTACTTTGACTTGGACTGTTAGTTCTTTAAAAGACAGAATCTGTCTGTTTAAAAAAAAAAAAAAAAAAAAGTTGTGAAATCATTAGCTTTGGTGTGATCCTGACACCTCAGTTTTTTGGGGAACCTTGCTTCCTCTTAGATATCTTAGACAGTTGTCTTAACACTTGCATTACCCTTGCTATCTGGGATTTAAAGTGGTAAGTTGTTTCTGAGTTGTCCAAGTAGTATGTTTCACATTTAACAGGAAACCTTCAGTATATTTTGAGGGTTACAGTTAACTGTATTTTTTAAGTTTTGTGAAGCCTGTGCTACAAATTTTAATGATTGTAAAACATTGGTGAATAATTGCACCAAACTCCATGAATCAAAGTGCATTCTTTTGCAACCGTTGTTGGAAGTTTTCAGTGGAATAATACAAGTGGTTTTGTTAACTGTATGTTTATGTTTACCCCTGTTCCTCATATTCACGGGTGTCCTGGTTTTGGCTCGGATAGAGTTAATTTTCTTCCTAGTAACTGGTATAGTGTGTTTTGGGGTTTGTGTGACAATAATGTTGATAACACACTGATGTTTTAGTTGTTGCTAGGTACTGGTTATCCTAACTTAAGGATTTTTCAGTTTCCCATGCTCTGCCAGCAAGCAGGTGCACAAGAAGCTATGAGGGAGCATAGCCAGGACACCTGACCTGACCTAGCCAAAGGGATATTCTGTAGCATAGAACATCATGCTCGGTATATAAACTGGGGGCAGTTGGCTGGGAGGGGTGGATCGCTGTTTGGGCATCAGTCAGCAGCTGGTGAGCAATTGCATTGTGCATCACTTGCCTTTTCTTGGGTCCAATTTCTCTCATTTTGTTATATTCCTTTTCATTACTATTATTATAATTGTTACTATTAGATTTGTGTTATTATTTTTATTATTAATTGTTTATTGTTTAGTTATTAAACTGTTCTTCTCTCAACCCAAGAGTTACTTTTTTTTCCCCAATTCTCCTCCCCATCCCACTGGGAGGGGAGAGAAGTGAGCGAGCAACTGCATGGTGCTTAGTTGCTGGCTGGGGTTATACCATGACAAGGGGTAATTTACAGGCCTGCTGTTACCAGAGCAGTGCGTGGTTGTGGTAGCAACTCAAGATATCAAAATGCTGTGCTGTAGAGTTATGTCTTTGCATATACAAAAATACTGTTGAGGCCTTTGAAAATGCGTAAGGGATTGAGACAGTGGGATATCTTTCAAAAAACACTGGTGAGGGAAAAAAAAGTAGAATACCTTCTGTTAGATAACTTTTATTGATGAAGACTTCCAAAATTGTTTCATTGTGCTTCCTAGAAAAGCTTGCTCATGTCCATCTTTGTGCAGTGCTGTCCTTGGCCCCCACACAATTTCAACAAATAAAAATAGCATTTTAACCTTTTGTTAATCTGCAGCTTTGTTATGACTCAAAACTATCAACTTTACTCCCAAGTGTAGTTTTAATCCCTTCTGTCTATTGTGTTAACTTGAGCTGAAGCTGAACATGGCCTTTATTTCCTTTAAATCCTGTCCACTGTGTCCATTCTTGGTGATGAGCAGAATCAGTGGCCAGTCTGTCATTAAGACAGATAAGCTTGATAATCAGTTCTGTTGTCCAAACAGTGCTGTTCTGTTTAATGCAGCTGAAAATCAAAGCTTTCATCATCTTGCATGTTGAATGATACCTATGAGTGGGTACAAGTATGGAGTATGGTACCACTACAAAGATAATTTGCCGTATCCTTTATATTCCTTCTGATCCCATTTATTAAAACAAACTAAAAAAAAAGGCACAACAAAAAAAATTATTGGCCTTTACTTTCAGAGATCTATCCCTAGATCTACAGTTCTTCATTTGTTATCCAGGTATCTAGAGGTTGGCTTTGCTTCCACTGAACCAGTAATGCCAGTGCTTCTCTTGCCCCTATACTTATTTTTCTAGCAGTCACAATTGTGCTCTCCTCTTCTTTTGTTTGTTTGTTTGTTTTGGGTTTTGTTTGTTTGTTTGTTTTGGTTGTTTTTTTTTTTGTGAAGCATGCCCTATAAATATCAACAGCTCTACCCTAGCTGCTTTGGAACTTGTTTCTTTCACCTCCAAGTAAATTGGTATAGTGTAGGAATTGGGTTCCTGAGATTCTCTCTCTGGCTGTCACGTTTACCAATGCTTTGTGCTTCCTTGTGTTCCCTATTTGCTTATAAGTTGTGTTGGCCTGCATTTGGGAAACACTGGTGGGGTTTTTTATGGCTAGAAACTGATGCTCCTCACACTGGCTCTGCCCAGGTTAAACTGCCCTGCTTTTACTGCTAGGTTGCTGTGCTTCCCCTGGAAGTTTTTCTGTAGGCATGGAGGAGGTAAAAACAGAAATGCACTTGTTGCATCTCTCCTGTTCTTATCTTTCGTTTCTTTTTCCCTAGTTACAGATATTGCTGGAGAAGAAGCTGTTTGTGGAGAATCTTCCACCTCTTTAAAGCAACCTTTTTGTTTTCTCAACTTGTAGTTGAACTGAATCGTATGCTTACCTCATGCATGAAATTGGCATGTTTAGATCATAAGACATCATGCTGTTCTGCTTCCTCATGGTTTGATATGTTGGCATCTTATCAGCCATAAGAAGGTAGTTACTAGATAAGTAGATAAAAGGAATTCTGTTTTTCTGGTGAAGGAGAAAGAGGAAAATTAAATCTTCAGGAAGTTTGGAATAACGCAGTCCATTTTCTTACCATTTTTATCAACACTTGAATAAAAAATATGAAGCATTACTAAGAGGATTATGAAATGCAGAGCAGTCTGTTCAGAAATGAAGACATAATTGTACTTTCTGTTTAGGAAAATTTGGTGAAGTCCAAAAAGTTTAGGACTGTGTATTTTATAATGCTGAATGTTTTACTGAAACAATATAGAATATATACTGGTGTAGCATAGTAGTAGCTACTGAATTAAGAGTAGAAAGAAATGGAAGTGGTAGAAAACTACTGTGGACTGAAAACTGAGACATGTTTGTTTGCATTATGTGAGTTTGGTATCATTACCATAAATTTTAATATATTCAAGATTTTTTTCCTTGCGGGATGGTAAACATTTTTAAATTATGTAAATGGTCATTGGTTGCTGTTCTTCCTGCTTTGTATTTCCTCTGCAATAAATGTATATGCTGTTACATGGCCACCACTTGTAAGTGTTGGCTTCTTAAATATTTTATACAAATAGTCTGACCTTAATGATTGAAAAGCAAACACCTGCTTTGCTTACTGTGGATAAGAGGTGTGTTTACAAAGATGTTCCTCATAAAAAAAATTTCTAGGAAAAAAAATTTTGCCTTTGTCTTTACAGGTTTGCACCTTGTTTTAGACATCTGGGACCATGTTCTATGCCCACTTTGTTCTGAGCAAGCGTGGGCCGCTGGCCAAAATCTGGCTGGCGGCCCACTGGGATAAGAAGCTAACCAAAGCCCATGTTTTTGAATGTAATCTGGAGAGCAGCGTGGAGAGTATCATTTCACCAAAGGTATCTATTTTACACTGATGTAACATTATCTTGTAGTGAAAAGAAGTTGTGTGTACAGGTGGTAGTTGCATTTGGGTCACTGAAACAAATAAAATTCTTAATGTTGCTGTTCTAAAGAGTGGAAAGGTCCCTTCAGATGTGAAATACTCTATTGACTCTTTGATTCTGAAGTGTATTTTCTTGTCAATCTTCTAATGCTAAAGTATTGTGCAATTTAGTTACAAAATGTTTTACTTTGTGTAGATGGAGGACTTGTATCTTGATGTACCATGCATCATTTAGAAGCAAATGTTTGGAAAAGAGGAAAGCCTAGGCTTTCTAAGAAGTAACTTTTAAAGGCCTTATGATGACACTCTTTCAGTGCTGTTGTTACTGGGAGCTGTAGAAATAATAATTAAGATATTTTTGTTTATGCTTGTGACCTAAGTTCAAAGCATGTTTGGGCTTAGCTACAGCAAAAGGATCTGAGGTATCGCAATAGCTTGTAATGTTACTGGTTACGTGGGGATGGTTTTCCATATAGTAAAAACACTACGCTGTAGTGTAAAAGCCTTGCTTTTGAAGCTTTTAGTCTCTGGTTTTCTGGGAAGTGAATAGATAGCAACAAAACTGAAAGAACATAACACTTCTGGATGGCTATTGTGAAACCAGAGGAAATTTTGAGGAACTTGGGTTTTTAAATGTGGGTTTTTTCCCCTTCTACTATTCATGAAAATGAAATTTTCCATTTAAGAACTAGTGGACTGATATGGTTGTGACTTTTCTCACTTAATAGATGTCTGAATGTCTTATAAGAAAAGCAACTATTTGAAAAAGAAAGAAAATTTATTTTTATCTTTTCTTTTGGTTTATACAAATATAACAACGTTTCTATAATGCTACTCTGGATTTTGGAAGAACTGGTAAGTGTAGGCAAAAAATGTATAGTACAATTACAGTGATACTTAATATTCCAGAACAGTGATTTGCTTCAGTGTCAGCTCTGGAAGCATTTAGGAAGAAGGTGATGTTCATGGACTCACTAGTGAGCTGCAGCATTCTTTCAGAAAAAGGAGAAATTGATAGGCACTCTTTCATATATTTAACTTTGTGTAACACTTTTATCAGATGAAATATTAGAAAGACATAGTATGCAATAAAAATGTTGAATTCTTATAGCTTGAGGTTAAACCCTCTATGGCTTAATGTTCGTGGGAGACAATTATTCCATGTACCCTTCAACAGAAGTCTCATGCTCCTTCAGACTAAAGTACTTAAGAATCCTTGCCTGAATTCTCTTTTATCAGTTTTCTGTTCCTACAGCAGATACTTTATTACATAGTAAAGCAGTGAGGTTAAAGAGGAAGGGAACTTAAACTTGTTTTAATGTGGCAGTGCTTGTTTATGGACACCCCACATCTTCCACTATTTCTCTCTGATTTTCTCCTTAACTGCAGGACAGAAGATGGAGAGGTAACAAGTAACAGTTTTTAACCAAATTTTACTTAATCAAATTTTAATTTATGGCTGTCCAAATTTTTGTATTTTTCACTTTTTTCTCAATTAAAGTAAAAAAGATGTCAGAAAAAGATGTGGTAAAATGGGTTTTGTCTTATCTTTTTTTTTAATTTTGTTTTACTAGACAGAGCTGCTATTAATTTACTGATATTTGCCACGTCATCTATAAATAAAATATGTTGAACTAATTCTTTCTTTCTTTCTTCAGTTTTGTGCTGATTTTTATACTTGTTTTGGATATTTGATGTTATTGAAAAACTCATGCAAAACTGACTGAAATTTCATTGAAGAAAAAAAAGGCTACATCTATTCACTGATTGTGCAATATGTTTTTAGGTGAAGATGGCACTTCGAACCTCAGGACATCTCTTACTAGGCGTTGTTAGAATCTACCACAGGAAAGCAAAATATCTTCTTGCAGACTGTAATGAGGCTTTCATTAAGATTAAGATGGCTTTTCGTCCAGGTATTTGTCTTTAAGCACTCTGTGAAAAGTTACGTTGTTATATAATGATATTTGTTAAGAAGGTATACAATTCTACCTTCCCATCTCTGTAGAAGAATTACATGAAGTTATACAGGTTTATAGGACAAGTTATTTTCTTTAGTGTGGCTTCAGGCTGTCTGTATGACTGAGTTGTATGCTGAAATACATCTTTTAATTGAATTCTAAATGAAAACTTTTCCTATTAGTGCTGATTTCAGTAAAATCTCAATTATGATTTTGGCTGGTTTTGGTCTGTGATGTTAAATGGAAATACACTGCATGGTTTTTACCTTCTGTTACAAGTCTGAGAAAGGTCAGTTACATGTACTGAATAGGAGCACAGAAGGGAGCTTGTTTCCATCAAGGGTAAAGGTTGCCTTGCCATGAGTTACAAAAGAAACTTAGAAGTAAGCTGTTGGTTTGGGGTTTTTTTTGTTTTGGTTTTTAATTTTTTACCACTTTCACATTTTAGTTTCTGGAAATAATGTGAACTGTAATGTGCAAAACAAAGATGTTTTCCCTTTTGTATGTGTGACACACAACTTCCCCCTCAATTGTTGCTTACTCTAAGATTTTTCCACTAAGATGGGGAGCCATATTAATACCTGAAATGACTTTCCATCCAGAAATTCATTACTTGACGTATACATGGTTGATAGTTTTCTTTAATTCTGGCCTGGGAAACTTTTTTCCAGCTGGAGTGTAGCTGTGGTGGTGATGCTGCTGGATACTCACAGCTGCTGAATCATACTCTACCTTTTTAAATTTGTGAGTGTAAAAGATTTAAAAGCTGAAGTTAAGGAAGACATTTTTTTTCTTAAAAGGCAACTCTTGAAAGCCAGCACAACAGTAAACTTGAGAAAAGTTAAGGTATATAATGCCTTTATCTTCATTTCCTGATCTTCACATTGTGATTCAGACATTTAACTTTATGTAGCTTTCAGTGGCAATTTGTTGTCTGTTGCCAATTTTTTTGTTTACTGTTGCAATTAACTTCCCTGGGTGATGAGAACATATAAATTTGTCTAATTTCACAAGGCAATCTGTTTTCCCAATTTTCCCACTCCCAACAGAGCACATGTAGAAGGTGAATCGCCTTAAAACAAGATTAACAAAAAGTGGCATGCTGACCTGAAACAAGTTGAAGCACTTAGTCTTTGCTCGCAGTTTATCAGCTTTGTTAGGCATTGTCTTGATCCTGGCTGCTCTGAGAATCATTTACATGTTTTATTTTAAGCAGCCACCAGGTAAAAATGTTGGATAGCCCTGAAAGGATGGACTAGGTTTCTTCATTCTTAGCCAAGTACCAAGATGAGTAAACTGCAGATTCATGCTTGTTCCTGGTCTCTCTGGACAGTGGTTCTTTGATTATCCATTGCAGAGGGGAACACAGTGGGCAGAGTGTTTCTGAAGTATCTGTACCTCAGAATTGCCTGTGTCATGTGGGTCAGAGGCAGAACATAGACCTCAAACCTTCTGCAAGTTACAGAAGGAATTGAACTGCATTTCCCATGCACTTTCAAGTGTCCTGACCTCTAAGTCTTTGAATAAAAGTGAGGCACCAACTACTGGCACTGTTTTTATGCGATTACTAATCTGATAGTCATGCTCTGAGAGTGCCCACTGAAGAGCAAATTAAGCACCTCGGGAGGTTAAGAAGAGGTATGTATGTGGTTTAGGTAATCCAGCTCTTTTAAATGCAGAAGCCTAAAAGTTGTGTGGCCCAAGTACAGTCAGTACTGTGCTGGGATTTTCAGAGCTAATTGAACTGACTAAATGACCAGCAGCAAACTAGTCATGCTGTGTTGCTACTGCTTTACCTAAACCAGGCTGCAGTGTTGCCGCGCTTTACCCAAACCAAAACATAGAACTAGCTCATCTGGAGTATCGTGATAAAATGATTTTGTAGCAGGTACCTGCATAGTGTTGTGATGACATGCGCCTGTGTTAGCTGCACAGCTCTGCATTGCTACGCAACCATTATCAAGTCATATGAGGCTTCCAGGGTTGTATGAAACAGTACAAGGGCTTGAGGGTATATATTTTGAATTTAGACTGAATCACAATACTAACATTACCTGAGGTTTCTTCATAGGTGTCTAGCATCAGTTCAATTCAACAATTTAAAGACAAGAAGCTCGTGCAGAGAAGACAATGCTGAAGGCACAGGGAAAAATGCTGTTGTCCTAAGGAACGGGAACTCATGTCTGAGTGTTCTTCTTTGCAGGGGTTGTCGATTTGCCTGAGGAAAACAGAGAGGCTGCTTACAATGCTATTACCTTACCTGAGGAATTTCATGATTTTGACCAACCGCTTCCTGATCTAGAGTAAGCTTGCTTTATTTTTTTTATTTCCATGCAAATGATGTCTGGTTTTAGTTGAGGAGAAGCTGGTTTTAAACAGCAAACTCATTGCTGAATTAAAAAAAAAGAATTCTGTAGGTAACTTGTATTCTTAAGTCTTTTAATATACCAAGCAAGTACACAATCATCTTTGTATTGATTTTAAGTTCATAGTAGCATGTAATTTTAACCGAAGCTAAAGCTGTCCTTACAGAAGCTTTTGAAAAACTCAGCTGTGTATTATCACTTTTGGTCGTCTTCTATGCTAGGCACTCTACAATACATACATTCTTAGGTTAGACAAGATTAGTTTTATGGAAATGTCCTTGTTGACCTTCTGTAGTGGCGCTTTTAATTCTTAAAACTTTTTAATACTAATGAGTTACTTGTAAATGTAATAACAAGTATACAACTTGAATAGTTCTTGATCTGTAAAAAATTGATGTTACCTTTCTGTATTACTCATAATGGAATTTCTAGGGTACAGTTTGCTTTACTCAGTGTTCTATTTAGTTTATATGCAAAGTTTGTATGTTTATATATAGTATATGCTGATTTGAAACTACATAAAAATTCTGTGTTCTTCTAAGAAATGTGCCTTAACGCACTTGGTAGTGTTACTAGATATACCTTTTGATAAATTATATTAATAGCTTTTGAAGTTGAAGGGGGGGAAGTCTTTTATTGCTTACTAATTTGGCCTTTAAAAGTAGTGACCCCTACGCAGCAAGTAGTAAGAGAGGTTACTCATATGTTACCCAGAAGCTAACGCAATTTGGATGATAGGTTTTAACCATGAATGGTCTTACTCTTTTAAGTAGTGTTTTCTATTCTATATTCACCATCAGCTTTTTCATTAATTGACTTAAGTGTATAGTTTACTTCTTAGGAACTAATTTCACATTTATCTAAGCAGGCTTTATCTGTTGATAATTTTTTCTTTAAATGGAGATTTTTAATAATTGCCTTCTGTTTGTTTAAGTGATATTGATGTGGCCCAGCAGTTCAGTTTGAACCAGAGTAGAGTGGAAGAAATTACAATGAGAGAAGAAGTAGGCAACATCAGCATCCTCCAGGATAATGACTTTGGTAAAAATCTCGTGTATTATTATGTGTTACTAAGCTAGTTTTGGTAACTGTAAAGTTATGGTTTTGCAATTACTACAGAATTCCCACTAAGTACAAAACAAATTTGATCAAAAATGCTGTGTTGCCAACATTTAATTTTTAGTTTGTACATGTCAGTTTTTCCAAAAAGCCTGTCCTCTAATATTCAGCAAGCTTGTAGCCTATATAAAGCTGAAGAATATTCAGTCAGTTTAATTAGTGAAAAACTATGTCAATTATAATTTTCAAAACATGGTGGGAATATGAAGGCAGCTGTTGGCTTTAATCATAAGCATGTTTTCAGTCAGAAGCTTATGGGATTTCTAAAGCTGAAGCAGTTGGTGGTGACTAGCTTCTTTCAGTATCTTTTCATGGACAGTGTTCTAAGATCTGAGTCAAAGCCTGAAAACAGTTGTATTTTAATATCTAGTTTCCAGAGTACAAGAATGTAATCCATAATATAGTAACCTTTTTGAAAGTATAATCTAGGTATTGATGGTGGTGTTGACTTTGTATTGGTTTGCTCTCTGTACATGAAGCGCAACCTCGAGGCATAAGGTACAACTTCTTTGAATTTTTGGAATTCTTTGGTTTCAGTGCAGCTAAAATGTAGTCAGATTTGGCTAAAATCAATTCAAATAAGTATAATAAAATGCTTTGAAGAGGAGATGGGTTTTTTTATAATTGTTTGAACAGTATTTTTGCTATGGTATAGCTGGTCATAATTCCTTACATCTTATCATTAACTCTGCAATTCAGATAACTTGAAATGAAGTTTGGTCTTACATTTGGGCCTTTGCTGATTGGTTAGCTAGGTCTCTTGCATCTTGGTTCTTTAGCATTTATAGCAGTGAAATTGTATTCTTGCAGGTGACTTTGGGATGGATGATCGTGAGATGATGAGAGAAGGTAGTGCATTTGAGGATGACATGCTAGTCAGCACCAGTGCTTCCAATCTCCTACTGGAACCTGAACAGAGCACCAGTCACCTCAATGAGAAATCTAATCACCTGGAATATGAAGACCAATACAAAGATGATAATTTTGGAGAAGGAAATGATGGTGGAATATTGGGTATGTTTGAGAAATTTGTTTTTCCGCTGTCCTACCTTCTGCCTCAATTATTAGTTCTTGGGGGGTAGGGGGAAGGTTGTTTCCTTTGTTGCCAAGGGTCCCTCTCTAGCTTATCCCTTCAGCAGTGGAATTCTGGTTTGTGAGTGCTACAGCAATACAGATGATGCGTAGCATGTTAAGTGTTTGCATATTTCAAATGAAGTAAAATTAAATCATCCAGAGTTTTTCCATTCTATATGTAATGTTCTTTAGAGAAAAATCAATATGCAACTGTTGTTCTCTGAATCCTTCCAAGGGCTTAATTAATATGTTGAGAATTGTATTGAGTGCTTCTCTGTGAAGTACTAAAAACCTAGTAAGATGCAAATATGTGGCAAGTGTATTGTAGTAGAGGTTATCTGTTAGCTCAAAATTTGAGCTGAAATGCACCTTGATAAAGCACTCCTAATTGATTTTGTGTCAGCATTGAAAGTATAGGTTTCTCTAACCTTTGCGCTATCTTTGTCTGTGTTGTCATAAATTTGTCTGTACTTCAGTACTGTCTGTATTTGTTTCATGAAATTTGTGGATGCAAAACTGATTCTTTCATGTGATTGTTTCAGATGACAAACTTCTCAGTAATAATGATGGTGGTATTTTTGATGACCCACCTGCACTCTCAGAAAGTGGAGTAATGATGCCAGAGCAACCTCCCCACGATGATATGGATGATGATGATAATGTATCAAGTGAGTATGATCTAGGGCTTAGATGCAGAATTACTTTTTTTCACCTAATTTAATTGGCATTCTAATTCCTTAAAAGCATGTTGAGCTCAAAAGTATGAAATGTGGTAAACCACTTTAAAGTGTGGAGGAGGGAATGGGAAGGGTAGCACAGTTTCTTAATGTTTTGACATAGTGGAAGATACTTGTTCTAATTGGCAGTGGGTGGACCAGACAGCCCAGACTCGGTAGATCCAGTTGAACCATTACCAACTATGACTGATCAGACAACGCTTGTTCCCAATGAAGAGGAAGCTTTTGCTCTGGAGCCTATTGACATAACCGGTAAGCAAGCTACTTAGGAATATTTTACTTGGGTCATCAGAGACCACCTTAGCTTGATGGAGTGGAAATGAATGTCTAGCACTGCTGCTAACTCTGCTTCTCAGTTGGAAGAGAAACCAGGGACCAAGTGCTGAATTCCTGTTATTCTAATGGTAGCCTTCCAGCACTTTCCAGGTAGGTAGCTTACATTGATGGTCTTGGAGGATACTAGTTTGTAGTTTCTGCAGTCAGTATGTGTAGTGGCATGATACTGTAGCTTTTGATAAACATGCTAGTTAAAATACAATGAGTTGGAATAGAACTCATCATGTCTTTAATTCTAATACAGTACCTGTAGTGCAGCACAATTCTTGATATGCTATGTTTGATGGCCAGGAGTGACTGTTTACACTGAGAATGAGTGCTCTTCTAGTGATTCATGGCTTTAATGAATTGCTGAATTCAGGAGATGCATCTTTGTATTTGAAGTTCTACTAAATAGTGAAATTCCTTGTCTTTTTCTCTAATGCAAGATACATCCTTATTTTAACTGGTACTGTATTTGGCTCATTATAAACAGATCCCTGCTTTATTAAAAAAAAAAAAAAAGATCTGGAAAAAATGTAGTTTGTCCTGTGTTTTCAGACTGAACTCCAGGCCCTGATTTACTGCTTGGCCAATTAAAAAGCCCTAGCACTGCCCTCTGGTGGCAAGCTAGCAACAGAGGTCCTAGCTGATCAGCTGGGACCAGCAAAGACAGCGTTTGCCAGAGCTTCAGGGTCTGCTGCAGAGTGCCAGGCTGTAAGCAGTTTACAGTAAAGTCATTCTAGAGCAGGATGAGAGGTACAGGTAAGATAACCACCCACGCTAACACTGCCAAAGCTCAGCTAGTGTGTAGGGGAAAAACTTGGTGTGGTATTTTGACTCTTTGGTCAGAGGGACCTTACATCTCAGGGGTTTGCTCCTGAAGAATGCCAGCCTGACAAGCAAGCCATGAGGGAGGGAGGCATGTGCAGCTGAGGGCATTGAGGCTTAAGTAGATTCAGTAGAACTACAAGTATACACAGAAGAATTTGTAGGTTATGGGACAGCATTGCTAGTGTTTGACCTTTCATAGTGCTTATAGCTTTTCATTCCTCCTCTGAAAGCTAACATTGCCTTAGATTCTTGAGGCAGCTTTATACGTGGGTAAATAAGACCTATAGAGAACCTGCACGATTCTTCTTCTACAGTGTGGTATCTGTATGAACTAACCTTCATTACTTGCTAAAAATCTCAACAGTCAAGGAAACCAAAGCAAAGAGGAAGAGAAAGCTGATTGTGGACAGTGTGAAAGAACTGGATAGCAAGACTATTCGAGCCCAATTAAGTGACTACTCTGATATTGTTACTACTTTGGACTTGGCACCTCCTACTAAGAAACTGATGATGTGGAAAGAAACTGGCGGAGTTGAAAAGCTTTTCTCTCTGCCTGCACAGCCTTTGTGGAATAACAGGCTACTGAAGGTAATGTTTTTGTGCAGGTTCATTTCTAAATGGACTATATTCAGGATTGTGCCTCATATATAGTAAACATCAGTATATGAATAGTGATGTAGTGATAACAGTATTCATAATTTAAAAAAACCCAACTCATTAAAACAACTAAGATAACACCAATGCTTAAAATGTATATCAGTTACAGAAATAAATGAATTTTTTTTAATGTTACTACTGTTGGAGAGGAGCTTAAACAGAAAAGGAAGATGGCCCATAATTAAGTGATCTGAAACTAAATTAGGGACACTGAGAACTACAGTAGTGAATAATGTAACCTTTCCCCTGTAGCTCTTTACTCGTTGTCTTACACCCCTGGTACCAGAAGACCTAAGAAAGAGGAGGAAAGGTGGAGAAGCTGACAACCTTGATGAGTTCCTTAAAGACTTTGAAAACCCAGAGGTTCCCAGAGAGGAGCAGCAGCAACAGCAACAGCAGCAACGAGATGTCATTGGTTTGTGTCTTGTCAAAGCTTTCCCTCGGAGCTTATTTTTCTCTTTTCTGCTTTATATTAAGACACCAAAGATTATGAATAAAGCAAAGAGCTTTGTAATGGTTGTTTAGCTTGATATACAGTCTGTGGCTTAAAATAGCTTTTTTTTTTTTTTTTTTTTTTTAAGTAGAAGACACTTAAGACATTCTGTTTGATCCAGTGGATTAAATAGATATTGGATTGGGTTGTATGCACATTTGTACCAATTTTATTTAAGTCACTGCAAAAGCTATGCAGGCTGTTTAAGAGTGCTCAATTCTAAATTAATAGCAGATTGGACTTAGTAATGTAATTTGAAACTGTACCAAAGTATCTAAAACTGGGTTTGTTGTGGAATATAGATGAACCTATTCTGGAAGAACCAAGTCGTTTACAAGAATCGATGATGGAAGGCAGCAGAACCAACCTGGATGAATCTGTTATGCCACCCCCACCACCTCAGACAGGTGTTAAACGCAAACTGCAGCAAGTAGAACCAGAGCCAGTGTTACCTGTGAGTAAGATTAATTTTTTGTTTGTTTGGTTTTTTTGTTTGTTTGTTTTTTGTTTGGTTTTTTGTTTGTTTTGTTTAGAATGACAAGTGAGTAGTGTCTTTGAGCAGGAAGTGACACAGATTTGAGGCACTAGCTTTCTGTGGTGGTGTAAGATATGGTGGACTAGTATCAGAATCTTTGTCCCTGGGTAGTCTTTATGGTGTTTTTCATCCACAGAGTTATGAAAGCTTACTGAAACTTTTAAAATGCAGGTAGGATAAAGAAATGGCACCGTGTCCTACAGAAAAAGTCTTCAAGGAGTAAAGTGTATTGCTTACAAAGCTATCAAGTTCTTCTGCTTGGCAAGCGTATATGAACAGCTTTCACTGATGAAGAAAGGATTGTGCTAGCTGCACAAACTTTCTTTTTAAGACAATCCTAATGTTCCAGGGTTAAGGGTTCAAAGAAAAACTTTGATCTTCAGGAAAGATTTCCTAGTTGAGTTATGAGTAGACTTGGAAACTAGCTCATATCTACCTCTTCTGTAAAAGCTGTGATGCAGTGTGAAAGGAAACCATATTTGTGAAGGGGAGAGGAAATGGGAAAAATGAAAGGTGTATTCTTTTTCTGAATGGTTACCTGAGGAGAACAGTCCTGGTTTATGCTGTCTTTCTCATACTTGTGCATTTTTTAACCCCACTTTGCACGTTTCATGGCTAACAGGTTGTTCGCTGTAGAATGAGACTTGTTAGATGTTACATTATCTTATTAAAAAGGGTGGCAGCTGCTGCTCCTCTTGGCCATGTCATTGGGTGAAATTGGCATTGACTGTTTGTACCTTGTGTTGAAGTCAATGCTGTTGGTATGTGTTGGGAATTCTTTTATCATGCCAACCAGATCAGGCCTCTAGCAGCATACCTGTAGCGATACCTGCTGTGTGACTCTAAAACAGAAGTTATTTTGAGCTATTTTAGGATATGTGTAGAAATAGTTTCAGGTGTCAAGGTAACTTTACTAGCAAAAACTTAACTGTGTATAGATTCAGGGGGAGAATACGGTATATTAATTTTATTAAAACCAACTACATAAATCCTGTTAAACTGCTTTTCTGGATTTTTCCTCTTGATACAAATATCTTCTGAGAATTATACTTGAGCACTAAAGTCACTCATACATATTTGGAAACTTTACGAAGTACCTACGTTTCAATGCCTTCATGCTTGTATTGCAAAGAGCAACATTTTGATATTGTGAAGATGTCTTGTTCCAGTGTGTTAGTGTGTTCATGTAGCACTGCATCTGGTTATGTGGGATTTTAAAGTTGCATGTGCTGATCTGAGAAACAAGATAAGTAGTTTGGATGGTGGACTAAGTTAAGTTATTGGAAAGCCTTTTTCCTTATAGTGGTGTCATAATTTCTGGTTTGGGTACAATCTAAAGGATTAAAAATACATGTATGGACAGCAAAACAAAACAGATTGCTTTTCATTTTTCAAAAATGAAAAATTCTGACAAACGGCTAAGATGTAGAGACTTGGATTTTGTGAAACTGGTTTGTAGCATCAGCATTCTATTGTAAAAGCACTGATAAAATGATGCCATCGGTTTAACTGTATTGCATACTCTTAAAGCATCCACCATCACAACAGCTGGAAATACCACCTGTAGAAATGCCTCCAGAGGAGCCCCAAAACATCTGCCAGCTAATACCAGAGCTAGAACTTCTGCCAGAAAAAGAGAAGGAGAAGGAAAAAGAGAAAGAGGAGGAGGAAGAAGAGGAGGTAAGAACTCTGTGTGGAAAGGGTTTGTGTGTTTCCCAGCACTGTTTGACTTTGGATTCATTAAATGGCGTAAGAAATAAATCTTCACTCCTTACTTGGGAAGCCACCACCTTTGGAAATGCAGATTTTAAAATTTATTCCATGAACATTTTATTTTATTTATACTATTCCATTTTATAAACTGTATATATATTCTGCTTTGGATTAGAGGGTTCTCCTGTTCTCACACATGGTTGGATTAAACCACTTTATGATGCCTTATACAAGCAGTTTTGAACTTTATTTAAAATGCAACCATAAAATTGTTCGTGCCACTTAATAAAAGTGGATTTTTGTGAGAGACGGTCCATGTCCTAAAATGTGATAACTGAAGTTGTTTCTTAGCTACAATATTTAATATTCTGTGGCTATCAAAACAAACTTCATTGATTCTTTTTATTTTACACCCAAAATGTATAATATTAAATTAGTTTTTTAAAAACTGTTTTGTTGGAAAAAGAATGTATCTGGACATGTGAAGTTTCCTTCTGTAACAAGTCACATGTACAAAGAAATGTGAATTGCTTTAGTTAATTACTTTAGTCAAGGTGATTGTCCTAGCAATGTAAAAAGCTGTTAGAATAGAATAGAATATTTTCAGTTGGAAGGGACCTACAATGATCGTCTAGTCCAACTGCCTGACCACTTCAGGATGTTGTCGAATGCAGAGAAGTGTTACTTTAAAAGTTGTACAATGAAAAGGAAGAAATACATGCTGACTTAATTTTGAGAAATAAAAAAAATTGGCCAAACAGTTTTTTGCACAGTTTAAGGTTCTTGGGTTAAGACTGGAAACAAAGGAGATACTGCTTGCATGTGTTGCTTTTGTGGTGATTTTTTTTTAATTGCTGATTTGAAATAAAGTTCTTATTTTAAAAGCCATATCTAACACATCTTCCGTAAACAAGTACTGTTCTCTGTAGGTGAGTGCTTCATAGGACATGGGGAGCTGAGTCGTTACAGCTGGCCTTCGCAATTTTTAGCAGCAACCTATTTTCCTTTTCAATGGTTCTGCTTCCCCAGTGAAATGAGAATGTCTGTGTCTATTAATGTTTGCAAAATAAAAGCATTGTTGATACAGTGTTCAGTACTAGCAATCCTAGATTAGACTGAAGTGTCTCTTCTCATTCAGCTGTCATGACTGAACTTCTTTGTTTTACTAATTGTCAGAATAACAATTCGAGGTATAATCATAGTGGCAGGCAACCTTAACTATGGTACATCAGCTTACGTGTGTGTCTTCCTCCATCCCACTTCCTTCCTCCCCTAGATGTATCCTGTGACTCAAGTTTTCTAAACCTTCTGGCTTGATGAAAAGAAAAAGCTGCAGTGATATCTAGAACTTTTATGTAAAGATAATTGTTTTCTAAACACGTGAATTTTGGCTGCTTGCAGGAAGAAGACGGCACAGGGGGTGATCAGGATCAAGAAGAAAGGAGATGGAACAAGAGGACTCAACAAATGCTTCATGGACTTCAGGTACACATGATAATTTGCTTTCTCTTAAAGTAGCTTTTGAGTGTGCCCACCGACACTTTTGACCTGAGTTAAAAGGTTAAGAAAGAGCTTTCTTTGCAGTAGATGTTACAGACTTAAAATATCAGTTTTGTCTTGGAGCGGGGGGGAAGCTTGTAATTGATTAAATGATAATATAATTGTCACTTTTTTCCCAAAGAGCATTTGAAGTAAATTTTTTTTGCTGAAGTGTTTTTCAACCTTTATGTCCACACTTGGTGTGCAAGTAAGAATCCCAGAAATTCGAATTTTAAAATAATTGGGTTTGATTGTGTTTTCAATGAAACTGTAGCACCTCTAACTTTGTGCTCTGTGACCCTAGGCAAACCCCATCAAAGTCTAGGGATAAAACCATTTTATACGATTTTTACTCCCAGCTAGGCTAGTTTGAAAACTTCCATGCTATGATAACCTGAATCTATTAACAACTGTGGGAATCTGACCTTGGCTGAGGTACAGCATTACTTTTCAGCATGTGGCTTCAGTCTGCACAGACAGATAATCTTTGTAGGATGGATTCTTGCTTGCTAGAACTAAAGAGCTTTTTTCCGATAAGATAGTTGAACATCCCTAGTATACACTTGAACTTAAGTACAAACTGCTGTCTGTTTGCATTTAGGTCTCTGTACTTCGTATATTCTTGGACTACCTTTGTCTTTCTGTCTAGGTTGCGGTTCCTACCCCTTTGTTCCCTTAAACATTTTGGCAACTCCTGACATTCTACTGTCACTGAAGTGTTTCAGTTCTGTCTCTCTAAGCTGTTTTTGTTTTCCAAAGTCATTCTTACTTTTTTGTGAAATTGATAGGCTCCATCTCTGCTGATAAAAGCTCACTGTCATTATTTTATCTCTGAATTTCCAGTACAGTGGATTTTGGAGGGCAGGGGGGAATACTGCTGAATTTTCAGCAAACTGAGATTTAGTAGTATTTCATATTCTATTAAGTTTATCAAAAGTATGATATAATCAAGCAAAAGCTATACATTTCTGGAAAACGTTACTAGAGTTGTATCATAAGGTTTACTTGCTTATATCTCTAAACAATGAAACAATTTTAAACTCCTAAGTAGTCTTTATGACACCTAAATACACTGAAATTTAGTTCAGATTACACTGTAAACTAATGTGATTTAATTTAGTTCTCTTGCACACCTGCAAGAATTCTGCTAGTTTAAGTAAGATTGTTTTAAATGGTTGTTGTGGTTTAACCTTGGTAATCGGGGATGGAGAAGAGAATCACAAGGGTAAAAGTGAGAACTCGTGGGTTGAGATAAAGACAGTTTAATAGGTAAGACAAAAGCCGTGCATGCAGGCAAAGCAAAACAAGGAATTCGTTCACCACTTCCCATCGGCAGTGTCGTGGTTTAACCCCAGCCAGCAACTAAGCACCACGCAGCCGCTCACTCACTCCCCCCCCACCCAGTGGGAT
>JANHGO010005718.1:0-22574 GCA_024606505.1 Aquila spilogaster
TGTCCTGGCTGTGTCCCCTCCCAACTTCTTGTGCCCCTCAGCCTTCTTGCTGACTGGGCATGAGAAGGTGAAGAATCCTTGGCTTAGTCTAAACACTGCTTAGCAACAACTGAAAACATCAGTGTGTTACCAACATTATTCTCACACTGAACCCAAAACATAACACTATACCAGCTACTAGGAAGAAAATTAACTCTATCCCAGCCAGAACCAGGACAGCCCAAAATATATATTTCTGGTCTGAATTTAACTCCTCTTAGCTTCTTATCTTCAGATTTTGCTAAGTATTACTAAACTAAAGAACAAAACTGCCAGGTATAATTAAAAGATTTGAGGTATGCATTAATATAGCAGTACTACAGAATAAGCACAACATATACAAGAGTTCCTCCATCTCAAGGCTGAAGCATACATACTGCCATGGTTACCGTGTGCAACACAGAAACAAGCTTGCAACACGTTGCTAAGTTGATTAAAATTTTTAGCGTACTCAGTGCTCCTTCCCCACTAATAAAATCTCCAAATCAATCTCTTTCATTAACTTAGGCTAACAGCAATGATGTAACAGGAACTGGCCTTTGTTATGAAGCTTCCTGTGAAAGATGAATCCTTTAATGAACATGTAAATAACTCACAGGTCACAAAAATGACAATGCCGTACACACATCACCTGTGCAAACATCACAACAAGGAAAAGACACAAAGAGAAAACCAAAATATAAACTTCACAACTCTACACACACACTACAGAAATAAGTGGCAAGACACTTGGCCACATTACTTATTCTTAAGAAACAGACATTGTTTGCCTTTAAATTGATGATTAAAAACCCCACTTAAATTATTACATGACCAGCAATTGCTCCATTTCCTAGAAATAATCTGACACTATCCACAACTTAAATGCAACTTGCAATAGCAACAATGAAAAAATGTGATTCATCATGCAGAAAGCTTATGCCCCCAAATATCAGAGATGTTCAATGGATCAGGAAATCAGTGCCTATACACAGGGGTTACAGTACTTTCACTACAGACTTTTCCTGTCGAAGTTTCACTTTATACAAATTGTAAAACTGCTGCAAGCATTAGCCCTTGTAGGTATCATAAGTAAAGGTAAGCAACCGGTATAAAAACCAGTACTGAGAAACATGTTCTCATTACAAGTACAAAGAAACAGGAACTTCAATAAACAGACAAGTGGCTTCCACACATTTTTTTGGCAGTTCTGACTGGGAGCCAGTCCTTGCACACATTTCTCTGCAACATTCATTCTCCAGAGCCCAAGACTTGAATGAGAAAAATTCTACATGCATCCAAGGCTGAAACAGGAAAATCTCAACAGGTGTACTTTTTTTTTTCTTTTTAAAGACAGGTGGCAGGGGGGAATGTTCCTAAGAATTTGAACCTTCTGCTACTCTAAAGTTGGAACAAGTCTGTTACTGTAAATTTCACTTTATTAGATGTAGTAGCAAACACTAGCCTTCATGACAAGGGACCTTCTTCAAAGGGATACTGAAAAGTAGCTGCTGCAGGTGGGAAGGCAAGCAATAGGATGTTACCCTACTTAAGTCCATCTTGGATTGCTGAGTCATAAATTCCTTTCCTCCAGTCCCATGAGGTGGGAACTGCATTTCTTTACTCTGAAATTAGTCTTTTATTGGTGATGCCACAATAACATTCCTGGAGAATGACTTTTTGTCACCTGTTGACTATTTTCTTTTGCCTTTGGAGGCTTACTAGGCCCTCACTTACCTAAGGTAGTTACTGAGATTTTCTCTTGCTTTTGTTTACATTAATTGTCTATTGATTCAGTTTAACTGCTTATTATGGATTTCCCCAGGAGATGTCTATATCTCTAGTTTTCCTGTAACAACACATCAAGCATTTATGTAAAGCACTCCTGGCATGTATTTTTTCTCCTGCTCAATTGTTTTTGTTAGATGACTATTTCTATTACTTTTGAACTTGGACACAGTCTAGGGTTGTTATTTTACTCTGTCTTTCTGATGTTCAGCAGCATCAAGACATTCTTCTTAATTCCTCCCCTCAAGGAAAATATCAACAACTAAGCCTTCTTCTTCTCCACAACACTGAGACAGATAGAGGCGAGATGAGAAACTGCCAGGAAAGTCACTACCAATTGTAGGTAGTAGAGCTAAAGATTTAAGATAGTGACTATAGATCTTCTGCACTTTACACAATAGGACAATAAGAAAAGCCCATGAACAGTGTTTGCTTCAGAACTGCTGATTTCTAAGCATTGACAAGTTTCGAATTAACTGGTTTCAGGCAATTTCTAAATTCTAACTTCTAATAGAGGATTAGAGAGTTTACAGATTAAAGGCCCTTATTCCCACTCAATTAATTTTGAAAAAGAGGGCCTTGCAGAGACCTCAGCATATCCAGTGTTTAAGGACTTACCAACAGAGAAACCACCGCAGGTCCTCCGCTCCTGGATAAATTGTACGGTCACTGAAAGACTGTCTTAATCCTAAATCAGAACAGCAACCAGAGCACAAACACAGGGCATTCAGCTGCTCTCAGTATTTAATTTCACATACACATGACGAGCTCAGAGCTGTCCTAGGAACAAGTACAAAGGTATATACAAGTTAGGCAGGTATGAATCCAGTTGCATTCAGAAACAGTAAAGTTCTCCTAGCTTGCAGACATAGACAAGTCATCTCGCTCTTTTTAACAGGGATCTTGCAGTCTGTGCATACACACAGACATCACTCAAGAGCATGCTTTCCACATTAAGGATCCAGCATGTCAGAAAACAAGGCATGAAAACGTGGGACTGTGGGGACAGTGAAGAAACTAGCACATCTGCAACCCCTCAGTTCTTCAAACAGTTTTACTCAGCCAACATATAAACCCACCACATTTGCAAATATGCAACTTTGAAAGACAGAGGTAGTTCTGACAACAGCAAGCGTCAGACGCTTTCGAAATAGTGGTTCTTTCAGCCAGGTACTACATACTTGCAAGCTCACCCACCCCACAAACAACGTATCAGCATCTGTCAGCTTCTGCCTAGTCAGACACACACATCTCGCCACCAGGCCTGCCTCAGTCTCTTTCTGCTTTCCTCGTTTTTTTATATACATATACACACTGTATACATATATATTTTGTGTGTGTGTAGAGAGATATATATAAAAACAAAACAACACACATCCACACACTATGCTTCTGTCACAACCACCTTCCTTCCCATCCCCTACAACCTGTTCACCTTAGGAGGGCAGCTTTTTCCTCCATGTTTCCTCTTAAATTGAAACTATCCCTTCACAGTTTCAGCCTTCATAAACCCGCACTTTCTCTTTGGGAACTGCGGAAAGAGCAGCTTGCCCTCAGAAGCCCCCAGTCATCCGAACACAATGTTGGTGCTACCACCTGCTACCACCCAGTCACTGCACTAATAACAAGGCTACACTAAGTACCACTTAACGCTCTCCACAACCAGCAGCTAAACTTTTCTCTATACATAACTATAAGGCTCAAGTTTACGTTCCATGTGACAGCTGTGGTTGGTGACACTGGAAACCAAAGGGAATTTGTGGAGGGCAGATATCTGCAGTGATGTTTAGGTATCCTTAACACCTCATTACAAGTAGGTGAACAAGAAGTACCTGAACTGAAAATTTTATCAACACTGCATGGGTAGGATCCAAACTTAAAATAAAAATGCCTTTGGACACATGCAGGGTTTTTATTCAAGTATTGCCTTACACATGCACAGACATACACCAAAGAGACAAACAAAATGGACATTTTTCTTTTGTAATGCAACAATACCAAAATGAAATAGTAGCATTTCAAAGGCATAATTAGGTCTTCCAAAAAGCACCCCTCTGGAGCCCTATAAAACCACCACAGGCATATAGATTTATTTTTCATTCAGGAAACAGTTTACATGTTGTTTTTCTCCCCACCCTCTCCTTAAGTTCTTCTGTTTAAAGACAATTTGTGTGTAATACAATAATTTCTTGTTCACCATTACTTCCTAAGCAAATCTAATCACAGATACTCATTTGTACCAGTTCAATTTCTGAACATGTACCCTTCTTATATTCTTTAATAGTGTATTGGGTCTGGCTAAGATGGAGTTAATTCTCCCCATAGCAGCCCTCATAGTGCTGTGCTCTGTATTGGTAGCTAGAAAGGTGTTGGTAACACACCAGTGTTTTGGCTACTGCTGAGCAGCGCCAGCACAGCATCAAGGCTGTCTCTCCAACATTTTTGCCCCCCCATCAACGGCAGGCTGGGGCTGGGCAAGATCTTGGGAGGGGACATAACCAGGACAGCTGACCTAAACTAACCAAACAGATATTCCATACCATATGACATCAGCTCAGATATAAAAGCTAAGTAAAGGGAGACAGAAGGGAGGCATTTTTGTCTTCCGGAGCAACCACTATGCGTACTGAAGCCCTGCTTCCCAGGAAGTGGCTAGACATCGCCTGCTGATGGGAAGTAGAGAATAACATCATTTGTTTTTCTTTGCTTTCACTTTATTAAACTGTCCTTATCTTGACCCACGAGCCTTTTGTTATATTTTCTCTCCCCTGTCCAGCTGAGGAAGGGGAGTGATAGAGCGGCTTTGGTGGGCACCTGGCGCTCAGCCAGGGTCAACCCACCACAAATAGTTATGTAAAATATCACAAGTAGCCATCTTAAGTGAGTTTCTGTATAATTGGCAGGGTGGAGGTAGTATTTTACTATTACTCTACATGTTGAGACATGCACTGTTTCTACAATTCCACTCTACGATGTATTTTTTGTGTCTATCAGCATGCATCGGTTCATACAGGTTCAAATTCACATACGAGTACCTCACAATATTTGTGTTTCTGAAAGTTGGGGGGTTTTTTAACTATAGTATCTGTAGTGATGTAAGATACCCTGAAAGTTAGCAAAATGTGGATAAAACCTTGCCTACTGAGTATATCAACAAAACTGGAATACAATTAATAGTAGGCAGTTGGTATTACCTGTTGCCTATTGCTTACATCTAAACACAGAATGGTTACTGTGTTCAATCATCTCACAGGCAATATTTTAGAACCCCCAATACAGTGATACATTGCAGTAAGCCCAGTTAGGACAAAGAAGTGGTTCTCTACATCAAAGGAATGCACAGAAGAGGAGTTGAGCAAATAAATATTATTAGCTTTACGTATGCTCAGTATTATTGTGCGCTATTGCTCAATAGATTTGAGCTAACATCAGATTTTATATACTGAATATGTACTACGCCACTGAACTTCAATATAGAGAAAGTTAACATTAATTGGAAAGTTAAATTAATTGGAAAATTACACAACTAAAATGTTTTTGACAGTAACTTCCTAAGGGGATGAATAACAAGCATAGTAGCGATGAATAGCTTGTGTTTATTTACCTAAGCTGAAATCTACCTTTAAGATGGCATTGCCCTGTGGTGGTGATAATACAGGATCTCTTTTTCCCAACAGAACCTCTGGAGGCACCAACTCTCAGAAAGCTCATACAGCTAGGGGGGAAAAAAAAAAAAAAAAAAAAAAAAAATCAAAACTATACCCTATCACACCTTCTTTGGAAAGCTTTGCTTTCTTTATAGAACCAAATGGCATCTCCCTCTAAGCTCATCCAAAATTTTGAGAGTATATAGACCTACCGATTCCTTGACAGAAACGTTCTTGAAATGGTAAAAACTCAATTTAGATTCCATTTGAATACATTTAACCTCAGAAAGAACACTAGCTATAAGATTAGAACATCTTCACTACCCAGACCTGCAACCCATCCTGTCATCCCCATATTTATGACTGTCATCTTTTCAGCTTCGCTTGTTTTAAGGGGTTCCCAGTGCTTGCTCACAAGTGCCTGATTTCAGGTTGGAACCTGAATAATGCATCTCTAAAGCATATTTATTATGATTTTACACTTATTTCAACTCATATTAAAAAACAATATTTAAAAATGCACCTTTTATAGTCCCATAGAAGAACTGGCAGCAATTATTTTAGGTCCAGCTTGCCTTCAATACTAATCTCACATGTGAAAGAAGGACAAAGGTAACTTGCAAAAGGTTATTTTAATAACAAAAATCATTTCATGATTGATCATTACACATATCATATTGCAGCATGGGATCATACATAATACCAGCATGAGAGAACCTGTAATAGCAATATGAGGGCACTGCTCAGGGGTTTAGTGTGTAGAGGGAATAACTGTAATGAAAAAGGTGAAAAAAAATCATAGAAAAAAAAGGCCACAATTAGGTATACCTTTTGAAATGAAAGAATAAAGACTCAGAAAGTGGTATATTTAAGTACTTTTAAACACGTTTGAAACTTTTATATCCTGCTCAAGTTCCAGTTTTTAATGAGACACCACAGTTGAAAAGGGGACAGAAATAATTTTGAATGAACAATCAGGGGAGTACTTGAAAATCAGGAACATTTGAGGGGGTTTAGGGAAAAGCATTTAACAGAACTCTTGGCTACAAAGGCTGAAAATGGCTTTCACATATAATATCACTGTTGAAATAACTGTAATTTCAACTCTATCTTTCATACAAAACCCATGCAAAGAAAGTGCTATTGACCTAATAGCTAAAATATATACATCTGACTAGAAATACATGCACAATATTTGCTTTAAACTCATTTAATGTCATAAGAAAGTGCCACAATTACTCATAGCAATTATACAAGATACTGCAATTTCAAATTACAGTGAAATAAAAATATGTACCTTTTTATCAATTCAGCTTCAAATATTTTCCCACTTATTTGCTTCATGAAAATTGTATTTTAGATACTGTATGTGCCCATATTTTTCGACAGGTATTTCATTTGAAATGTGCCTCGCTTTTATTAGAATACAGCAGAAGCATGAAGTGCATAATCTACAATTCTTATAAGGCAAAGGGCATCTCGGAGAGATATTTCAATAGCAAATTGAGCTGGAAAAAAAATGTGTCAGTTCAATTCACAGAAGTGAAGAGATTTCATTTTAACCTACTTATCTCAATGCTCCATGAGCAAGATTTAAGAATGGATGGGACATAATTTTACAGATATGACAATAAACTTACCAGTAAAAAAACAGATTCTCAAATGCTAAGCATTTAAAACCAGCTCTCACGGCATTATTTATCGATAAATTTTAAAAGATCTGAGCTCTTAGCAATTGTGTCCCTACTGTAAATTATTACATCTTAAGGAAAGCTTCTCCACAGACCTCAGGATCTTGGAGATACTTAATATCAGAGTTGAAAACTTTACTAGTAAAGCAAGCAGCAATTTCCAATGGTGATATCTAGGATCGTTCATGGTACCACTCTCCTGTTTAAAAAAAAAAAATCAAGTATGAATCAAGTATGAGTGATAGCAAGCAAGAAATATAATATTTTAACTTGAGTTAAAAGAAACACTGTCCAATTTAAGTCCATAAATAAGATTTCTTCTTTTGCAGAAACAGCTCATCATGCACATTCCCTACAACACCAAAACCAGTCAACTAAGAAGTGAAATTCAGTAATATTTCAGAAAATAATCCTGTGCTGAATTAATTTCTCCCTCATCTATCATCTCTACATTGATTTGTAGATTTCACATGTTGCAGACTGGCTGATAAAGGTAGCATCCCCAACTCTTTGTAGTTATCCCACAGCCAGAACACCTGGTGCAGATGTGACACTGACAACTGCTGCAAAATAGGGTTCTTCTGCCTCCGACACTGCAAATCCACTTTAACTTGTCACAGAGATCTAGTATAGTTTGCAGAAACAATACCTTTGGAACTCTCACTCCTCTCTGAAGTTTAGAAATGAATACCCAGACCTATGCAATTTGTTAAAGAGAAAGTTTTGTCTGCTTTTTAGCAGAAGCCAATCCAGTATGATTTCAAAGCATAAAAGAGATCAATAGGAAATGTCTTTTGGCTTTATCCTATTGAAAACTGATTTACTCTATGGGCTATTTAAACATTCTATATGTGTGTATTTAAATTAGACATTATTCCTGTTCCCAGGATAGTAGAATGAAATGTAACCCTACATAACTTTGCAAAATGCATTCAAACACTGTAAGAAATATGGTTCATGGCTGTGATGCTCATCCTGCGTTTACTGCTCTGTGATATTATTGTACATGCTTCTGGAGACTAGCAGTTGCCACTCTTCACTGACTGAATGAGCTGTTTAGTTCAATGAGTCTCTCATTTGATCAGTTATAAGGCTTTGAAAGACCCAAGCCTCACTCCCTAGCAGAACCATAGTGACATTAAATATAGGAAGGCAGGAAAAAAAAAGCACTTCACTATATTCACAGCTCGTCAGTATACTCACCTACAGTCTCTCTTTGATGACCATGCACCATGTACTCTGAGCTATTCTGACCTATCCCCTCTGAATACCAATCTTTCCTGGAATGATTTTGCAGTATCTGATAATTACCTTTTCGGGTGCTTAACCATCACGCTGTCCTATCTTCCAGGTGTTACGTTTTCAAAATGACATTAAACTCAGGGGATGGAGCGTCAGTGACTATGCAAACACTACACTACTCCTCTCAGGCTAGCAAGCACATACAGGCCTACATTAGGAAGCGATGTACTTTCTTGCTCTGTGGTATGTATAATTCTGTGATAGGAAATAATGCTAACACAGCCTGAAGAGACTTTGGAAAGGTACTGAAACCAGGGAAGGCTTAGAAATACACAAGTTTCTCAATTGAAAACCTTAAAAAAATTTGCCTTGTTTTTGGTAAATAAATAAAAATTGCAGGAGCTATGGAAGCAAAATTTTACAGTGTATAATCTAAGGTGGAATGTGGTTCTTAGAAGCTGATCAGAAAAAGCATATAAAACAAGCATTGAAAGATTTAAAGATGAGACAGAGGCTGGAACAAAAATACAGAATACCACAACTGTAATACTAGCTCTGCCAGTATTATCATGTGGCCTTCGTAAAGTCATTTAACCCCCACTTGGAGAAGCAGCTTTACTCTCTGTGGGTTATCTTCCCGGGTACCAATATAGGTTTTTAACTTAGCCTGAATTTGTGCAAAGTACACACAATGCATTTTGCGTATTGTTATACTGTCCCAGAGTTTCAAGTGATGGTAACTTGTGCACATCCTGACTGTTGGAAGAATGTGAGGAAAAAAGCAGGACTCAGATTTTAAATGCATATTTAGCACTGCTAGATACACATATTATAAAAAACATCCCACAAGGATCAGCTCTATTGAAATTCTAGTCACAGTTCACATTAAGCCAGCTTATTGTTTTCTGTTTAATAAAGGAATTACTTTAAATCAGGAACTGTTTGTGAATTTAAATACTATTCCTTTAACATAGCTTTTTTTTTATTATTGTTACAAGTGCAGGTCTTGACAAAGACTAAATTGCAGCATTTGAGAGGTTTTTTGCCCTCTTTCCATTGGGAACAACAGAGAGTGCTAAGGGAAAGGTAGAGACAGAGTTATTAGAAAAGCCTGCAATTGTGCCACTCCAGAATATGTTTTTGTCTCTATTCTCCAAACTGTGCCTTTTTTAATATAACATTAATTATATGCCTGCATGATCATGATTATGTGATATGAAATTTTCTTCCAACAGATGGACCACATAGCCCACTGAAGACACCTGCATAGCCTGTGGATTGCTTATGAAAAGCAGACTTTTTGTTTCCAGTGCTGCCAGGTTATTGAAAATAGGTACAGATTTAACAGAAACAAACATTCATTCTCTTCACAGAAGAAGAAACAGAGAATTTACCAAGTATCATGAATACTGGAATAGATTTAGCTTCTTCTACAGCTTAAACAATAACTATGATGCAACCTCTGTAAAGATTTATGAAGGTCTTTCAAGAGCAGTGGAAACCCATGAAACAACATCCATTTATGCCAAGTCTAGTAGACAAACCTTCCCCTCCCTGTAACTGTTAAAAGCTGAAGAGATTAATACATTGCATCACCTATTAGGCACATCTTTTTTACTCTTTCAAGAATGAAAAGATGAGGGAGACTCCTGGGTAATTCACAAGTCTGGAAACATAACTATGCACTGTCCACCCCCACATGAAGAACAGATTTCAATGCAATTCTAGAACATATTACAAGAAATACAATGAACTGAATTGCCTTTTATAAGCTGTACCTTTAGTTATGAATATATAGATTCATATTTTATTACCTGAAAGTAAATTATAGCTCAAAAAGGTAACAGAAAAGAGAATAAGTCTAAGAATGAAAGGAAGCATCTGCCAAGGGTGCTACTGGTTCATCAACACAGAATAAACTAGTAAATTGTTAAAAACAACCTCTACAACTTCAGCTCACTACAAACTACATATAGCATCCCAAGGGAGTCAGAGGGAATATCCTATTGAATTTGATAAGAATCATATGCTTTCCATAGTATTCTCTGAAGAGGAAACTGTTTTCAGTAACCATTTACCCTGTAAATTTGCATTTACCAATAATATCAACGAATGGAAAACAGTATAAAAACATTTAAGCACACAAAAGTTAAAGCATAGTTTCTCTATTAACAGCTTTTATAGATTTTTATACCCATCCTTCATCAGAGACGTACAACACATGCATCAGATTACCATTAAAAAAAAAGTATAAAGTAAAAAATAGAACATAAGGACGTGCTAGTATTTTGTTGTGTTTGGGGGGGGGGAAGTATGCTTGCTTTTTTAAGATCCAATAATGGAATAACAAAGATATAGAGTTTCAATATAGCATCTTTGTTCAAAAATACTCACAACTACTACTGTGAAAACGCAAAATGCAAATATGCTGGCTGGACGGCAGCAAGAGGTGTAGTTTTCCCAAACGTGTAGTTTTCCCACACCTCATTCAAAGGTATGTTCTTAGTTCCACAGACAGAGTTTACATAGGTAGCTCACCTCTTAAAATTAGAATAATAAAATAATTTAATTATACTGTAAGTCTTATCAGTAGGACTAGGTACGCCTTTATTTGGGGAGGAAAAAAAAGCTTTTTGAAAATTGTATTTAAAGTTCTTTGTGAAATACAGCCTTATTATGAAATCCTTCTTTTTCTCAAGATATAGAACATTGTGCCAACTCAAATGTTCAGAATTATAGCCCACAATTCTATTCTGTTTGTAGTACAGACTTTCTGGCACATTCAATTTTTATTCTAATTATTCTATTCTGGGGAACAGAGTGGTCAGATTTATTACCAAGGTGGGCTCCAAAGGCAATATTATTATAGTTCTAACAGGTGAATAAACCAATACATTTTTTCAAACTATAAAGCAACTAATGGCACCTGGTGAAAATAGATCTGAATAGCTGAAGCAGAAGAGTTCAGAGGGGAGTAACAGCCTCATTCCAAGAGCAAAAAGGCTGTATAACAGTGTCCTCGTTTTGGCTAGGATAGAGTTAATTTTCTTTCCAGTAGCTGGTATAGTGTTATGTTCTGGATTCAGTATGACAATAATGTTGATAACACACTGATGTTTTCAGTTGTTGCTAAGTAGTGTTTATACCAAGTCAAAGATTCTTCACCTTCTCATGCCCAGTCAGCAAGAAGGCTGAGGGGCACAAGAAGTTGGGAGGGGACACAGCCAGGACAGCTGACCCAAAGTGGCCAAAGGGCTATTCCATACCACGTGATGTCATGCCCAGTATATAAACTGGGGGGAGTTGGCCAGGCTGGGGTGGATTGTTGCTCAGGAACTAGCTGGGCATCGATTGGCGAGTGGTGAACAACTGCACTGTGCATCACTTTGTTTTGTATATTCCAATTCTATTGTTATTATTATCATTATTATTTTCTTCCTTTCTGTTCTATTAAACTGTCTTTATCTCAACCTGTGAGTTTTACCTTTTTTCCCCGATTCTCTCCCCCATCCTACTGGGTGGGGGGGAAGTGAGTGAACGGCTGCGTGGTGCCTAGTTGCTGGCTGGGGTTAAACCATGACATAGGCAATAAAGGCTATGACTCCTTCGTCAAAGGATTCTGTCATCTTTGAAAATGTTGACTTACATTAGGTTGCTCGGTCATATCTGTTATGAAGATTTATAGACAGCTTTAATCACTCTGCCTTCCAGAGAGTCAAGTGTTTGTGCTTGATCCCCTTTGTGCAGAACCAGTCTGAAAAATCTTCCTTCACTTAGTTATAAGGGAGTGAGGTGACAGGTAGCTACACAGGGGTAACTGCTGTATGGGCACTTCAGGGCATTCGGTCATGTTTGCAGCAAACATTGTAAAAGCATGCACTTCATCAACTTCTCGTGCATACTGCACAAAAATTCCTCTGCACTGAATGCTTCTCCCACTAGTCACAACTAAGCAGTGGAGGATGTGAATAGATATGTAGTGCCATCCTGTTCTTGGGTTCTCCTGAAGTATCTGCTCAAACAGCGTAAATGCTGAGATGGGTTTTATGGAGGTAGAGGAATGGCTTTAATCTGTATAAATGTGTATTATAAAAACATGTTGATGCAGGTATAACCCTTGTGTAAGGTGTCTGTATTGTAAAAGGTAAGCAGAAATGCAGTAAATTTCTGTACTTAAATTTCTGTACTTAATTTACTTAAAGTAAAACAGGTTTTGTAAAAGGACCAAATAGAAGATGAATATTTACAGAATAACATGTGTCAGGGACAAAAGTCACTTGGTCAAATTTCATGTACTACTTATTCAACTATTATCACCTGTGCTAGATAAACATTTTTAAACGTAAGCATTTATTTTCTTTACTTTGCTAAAGAGGTAACCATAGCAATCTTCTCTTCTCCACTCCCCTTATCACCAGCTCCACCCCCCCACACCCACTCCCCCCCCCCGCCTTTTCTGGGCCCTGGTTACTCTGCACAAGGATTACCTTGAAGCTGTGATGAATAAAAGTCATGAAGTGATCAGGGACTGACAGGAGGTAGTAAACTGAGCAGCAGCAATTGTGCCTATCAGAAAGTCCTAGCTCTGTAATTTAGAGATGAAATTGAAGACGTGGTGATTAATATAAGATGAAAACTAACAATAATACAACAAAAACCTTACCATTTTCTCGCATGAGGGTGCTCCAGTGCCCAGACTAAATAAAAGCAGCTTGTTCTGGACATTTATTAATCTGAAAACACTTCTAGGTTACCTGGATATAGGATGAGAAAATCCTTATAAGCAAGAAGCTGAGTACATTGCAAGTGATATGATCAACTTTGGACAGTGAGCAACTGTGTACAAAATTGTAGGCTCCAGAGGTTCATGGAGAAATTCTGCATAAGGAAAAATAGGCAACAAATCTGTTGAAAGTAACTTCTCCAGCTTCTTTAGCTTTCAACTGTGGCTTGTAGGCTTCTGGGCGTCTGGACTGCTTCTAAAGAGTACGCAAAGGGTAAAGGGGACCAAGCTAATTCACTATACAAGTATATGTACCTTGCATCTGGAATACTGTTTTAATCTTTTTCAGCAAATGCACTTTATTTCTGTAGGCTGGATAAATGCTGTGGCTGTCCTCCTCACACCCTAAAGTTACAAGGTTCTAGAGTCGTTACCTTGCTCCCTGTTACATTTGTGAATCTGTTGCAAATGAATGGATTTCTAAAGGCAAAGTTAAAGTTGAATTATACACCAGCACTCCATTGATAAGAAGCCACAACCTTTCCAGGAAGCTACCTGTTTTCGTTGCTTCTTATTACGCCATATAACAAGTATCAAGCATGGAATATGCTGTAGTGATTACTTAAAATCAGTTATCATGCTAATGATAGTTTAAATGAACTGAGTCCCATCTTGTTTCATTGCTATTTCTTTCTGTAAAATTTTATACTTGACCAAAACCTCTGTTTCTTTCTAATTACACGCTACTACTTAGATCTATGTTGGTCAGATAGGTATATAGTTGTTGGTAGAATTCAAACTATTTGTTTTTCATTGCCTTTGAAGGTGATCTAGACTTCTGATAGGGCTGAGAAGAGCATCCTATCAGGAATAAACTGTCTCAGATGAGCTAGCTACAGGACGCAATGAAGGACACTTATGTCTATTTTGTCTTTGTTCAAGTTGTGAACTGGACTGGTATATGCAAATGCAGGACCCCTATACCATGCCCCTCGTGAATAGGATGTATGTGATATAAAGATTCAGATTTTTAAAATTAAATTCATCAGAGCTCTGGCTTGTATCTATACCATGGAAGCAGAGTTAAATACCCTGGTGAAATTTAGGTACATAAAGAATTTTTTACACTTGTCAGTCATGTTTCTGAGACTGAGGGGAAATACCTATGCTAGATAGTACAATCAGAGAGGAGTTGCACAGGACTGAGAACCAGCTTGATAATAAATTTGAGTCATTTCTTTGCTTAGTTGCATTCCAGAAATGAAAAGCAAATCTGAATTTCTTAGTCTAAGCTCCAAGACTGTAAAGCATGTTTGTTTACCATCTGCACCATCCTTTCAGTCCCTAAAGGCATATGAAGTGATGGCTATAACAATGGAGTACTGGCTTGCTGAAAGCAGCCTCAGCAGAGCTCTAAAGACAAAGCAGCAACTTTCTGAACAACAAATGAAGTGGGAGAAGCAGCTTGTCTTTCTCCCATAGGTTTGAACAATTGGCACATGTTTACATGATTGAAAATGGATGGAAACATTTCTCCCGAGGACATATTCATGGCTATATTACAGCAACAAAGATGGTGATTTCTCTATGTCCTGAGGAGTTTCTTAATTCTTTCAAATCTTTTATAGTCCAGATCAGAAATAAAGTGAGCTTAAAGTCTAGCATCTTGACAGAATTTAAGATGTGACATTCATGGCTCTCTTTTGGTGTATGCTAAAACTGAATTCTAATCCATATCATCAATCCTTGAGTCAGCAGAAAATACTTTTACATAGATCTATTAGGACCTTGAAAAGCAAGTGTCCTGTTTTCCAGTGTTTTCCTTTGTATTCAGTGAGTCTGCGTTCATTATAGTAACCCGTTGAAATGGGATACTCAAGAATGCAAATTTATTTTCTATGTGACACTTGAATTGCTAATGCTGAGCCAGCATGCAAGCACAACCTGCTATCAAGGCTACTTTAGATTGATACTCTGTATGCATAGTTCTTTGCTTCATCAAGTTTCGGTTATGTTACATTAAGGCCCCAAATACTGTTCTGAGAAAAAAGTAAAAATTCTCAAGCACAGTTAGTATAATGGATATCACGACTGTCTGAAAAGCATGACTGTAGTACCTGGGAGTTTTCTTGTCAAAGAAACCACTTTCTTGTAGAAGAAACCATCTTCGTAGGTTGGAGTATATGAATATGGATTGCTAATCTGGGATTCTTGACCTAGATTTATCTATTGAATATATGTTATAAAGTAAATCTGATGTTATGGCTTTGCTTCACAACCAGCAGGAGCATTAGGTTGGTACAAAGGCTGATGAAGAAAACAAGCTGTCACAAGCAGCTGATAGGGTCCTAGCTTGCATGTCCAACCCAACTTCATTCTGGCTGCAAGAAGCCTACAGGGCTAATGTCCTCTTAAGCTAATACATTTGACATCAAGTTCTCTGTAGCTCTCTAGCACACGCGGTGTGTATTTTGGTGGCATATGAGGGCTTCATTAGCTGCCTGCAAGACGCAGACAGGTGTTTAGGGCAAATTCAGTTCATCTTCATATGACTGTATAGCCACAGAAAGGATTGCCTTGTTAAAATATGTTAAAATAACATACTAGGTGAATTTAATGGTCTAGATGAAGTTCTTGGTACTAGTTTACTGGGAGGCAGTTGTCCTGAGCAATGTCCCTTATTGATGCAGACACCATTATCTCTTCAAGAATTATATACTCTTCCTAATTTAGAGAATCCAGAATTGATAATTTATGAAAAAGATCATGGAGTGCTCATGTATGCTGATAGTTCTGTATCTACTTAAATAGATTTCCTTAGTATTTGAAGAAATTCTTGAATATGCAGTTCTTTATTGTCTAATTCCCATTATATCTGTATAACTATAAAATGATAGCATTTTCCATGAATATTCTAATAGTGAACTCAGTTTATGATAATTGTAATGTCAGTCATCTAGAGAGTCATTAGACTGCTTATTAAGGATGTAAGCTGAGTCAGAAAAATCAGATTTATTTTTAAATACCTACTTGGTCTTGTATTTTTGGCTCTATAGAGTTTATTACATTAACTTTTCTTGTGAAGAGTTTTATCCCCCAAAGAGGAGAAGAGACAAATTGTGCAGCTGAAACAATATCTGTATACACTGTATGGTTTCCTTGGTCAAACGAAAGAAGAATCTTAACAGTGCTGGGTTGGTCATTGCCTTGATTCTGAAGTAGAGTGAAGAGGAACTGAGGATCTAGCATATTAATGTCAATAAAAAGCGTGCCATAAAATCAAGAAAAAGTCTTAAATGTAATTTGTACTCTGAAAGATCATGCTCAGTTTCCAAGTGAGCTCCTTATTCCTTGCATTATTTTGGTTCCACATCTGTCTGTCAGCCAGATAAAGTTGGTTAAAAATGCTCTTTTCTTCCTCCTGCTTGTTGGTTATAGTTGGGAAAGGGCCATGATTTAAAATATTTAAACCGCATTTTCTGTTCTGTAAGAGTAACTTAAAATGACAGGCATTGAGCCACTTAAATCATTAACTGTTGGCATTGAGGGTATGTTGCTGAAAATGGTAGAGTTCAGAAAAAATGCCTGAGGCTGTGATTTGCCTATGTGAAAGCGAGGTGATTCAGAACTGTCCCCTTCTAGTCTGTGGCAGTCGTACTGGAATGTTTCAGAATGCAGAAACTAGACTTTAACATCAGTAGGACAATATAAGAATTTAATCTGTTTGTAACAAGATGCTGTTCAAGTTAATGGTGCTGAATATTTTCTTTTCTACTGAATAATGTCTGGGAATATGGGGACCTGAAGTGACAAAAATGTCTTGTTTTTCTAATCTTTTTACCTAATAGAAAAGTAATTTCTGACAATTATTGGCTAAGCAAAGTCATACAATAAAATTGAAACAAGGTTTTCTAAAAGGTTCAGCAAGTGCAGCAGCACTTCCAAACTTTAAAAAAGGAAAAAAAAAGAAAGGGGTGGAGGAGGGAAGGATGATTCTTTAATAATACCATGCAATGCTATTCACTTCTAGAGGGGAAAAAAAAAAGATGCTTTGATAAGGCAGGAAACACTAATATCACTGATATTAAAAAAAAAAAAATTAACAGGGATTTCATTACCCTGATCATTGATGATAGATGGTATTAACAGCTAGTAGTGGCCTCTGTGTGTGTTTAGGTCTTTGAATGCTGAAGTGTAAGGCATAATTGAAAATACCTTGAAAGTCATGTTTATACTGTACCACGGTTTCATGGCTGATCCAGGATTGGCTCTAGAAACCCCCTACATGCCAGCCCATTCTTGGGAACAGAGTCTCTGGTGCCTTTTTTAGCTCTTCCTAGAGGATAAGCAGGCCCATCAACATTGTTCCAACTACAGTCTCTTCCGTCCTGTACTAGTGCAGAAAGTTTGCTAGCCCTCTGACTTTCTGGGTTTGTGAAATACTTGAAGGGGTAGCAGAGGATTTGTTTTGGTTTTGGTATGTTAAGGTTTGTGTGTCCATACACACAAGATTCATCTCCCTCCCATTTTTGAAAGTGCTGCTGCTTAGGCTTCTAGAAAAACAACCTGGTAAGTCTATTGGGAGATAAGTTTAGGGAGCAAAACGTGTTTAAATGGTCAGATGCGTATAATACCTTTGAGCATGGCAGGATATGGAGGGACAGGAAGAAGAAATCTGTGCAGCCATGAATACACATGCATCCAGCATGACTGTGCTCAATTCTTCTGTATGTAATATGTCCCTTCTTTCAACCACAAAGAACTTTTCCTGCTACCATATGACATTTATGGTTCAAAATTCAAATATGTCTTTGTAGTAGGATTGATATTGGAGGCAGTTGGGTACACATTCCAGCAGGTTCACCACTTGCATAAAAATATACATAATACTTCTAACTTCAGCTAGTAGCTTAACTTAAAAATATGGTTAAACTTATTATCGTGTTTAGTTTTAAGCATGTGAAATACTACCATCATCTTGAGGATGATGTTCATGAATGTAATGTGTGTACATATGTACACAAGATGTGTGTATTGCTGAGTTGGGGTTTTGATTACTAGAAAATTCTTGAAAATGCTTTTTTAAATTTTATTTATTTATTTATCCAGTTGTGACTGCTATGTTCTTTTCAGGAAACATGTAAGATAATCGGCATCTCCTGCAGTTTCCAATGAATAATCAAAGTATCAAGTTGAATTAAAGTGAATAGCATCTACCCATAACAGCAGGTGCAAAATTGTCACTAATTATGAATTTGCTGGGTTCTGTAGTGACTGTGCATGAATTATGTTGCATTCATTAAAAGAAACATTCAGAGCCCAAATGATGACAAGAGGAAAAAAATATCATTAGACTGTTTCTCCAGAATGAATTAATATTACTGAGATTTGCAAATGAAGATAACTGCAGAAAGATGAAGTATTACTCTGCCTATGTGCCTGCCAAATGTTTCTGCTAGAAAAACAGTTGTTTTTCTACTAGTTTAGAAAACATTAACAAATTCCAGCACAAATATTCTATCATTCTTCCTAGAGAAAGACGATTTTGCATGTAGGTGTTGTCTTAAATATTTGAGAAATTTCTATGCATATGCTCCCAGTAAAAATAGAAAAATCTTGTTTTTAATACTCTTCTACTTTTTTCCTGGTTACCCCCATAACAAAAAGGGAGGAGTGAATACTTTATACTATATACCTTTTAAATTATTTTTAACTGACTTTTATTCATCAAATGGGACTATAAAATGTAAAGCTAGGATACGAAGTAACCATCATGTATTAACTGCATTTTGGATTACCAGGACTTAAAAATGAACACTGTGAGCTCTGTATTACCAAAATGATAGTTTTCTGGACCTGAAGAATTATCTCTGATGATCTGGGAGGAAGTCCAGTGAAGGATTACAGTCATTCTGGAATCTAACTATAACCAAGTAACTGTTGAAAATCTTGGACGTTATTCCCTCCCCCACCTTAAATAAAGCTTTCCTTTATAACAGAAATGCTGCTGTCCTAAACATCAAATTTGAAATAGAGAAGTAGTGTGTCCATGAAGAACCTGTTCGTCTCCTATTCATCCTCCCTGCTGCTGTGTAGTCTTCTCCCTTCTGCTCTCTTCAGCTCCTTCCCGTTGGAGGTCAGCGATTTGTCCAAGCCTCTGTGCACCTGAAATCTGGTCAGCTGCATCCTCTCGGGGGAGTTTCATTTGGGTAGATGTTTCTAACATGCTGGGAGTGGTTGCTGTGGTTGGAATCGTGTTCTGGTGGATGTCACCACCATCATTGTGACAACTCAAGTGGCAGCTCTAGGCCTGAAGTCCTCCATTCCACGCTGTCACCTTTAAGCAGGTGCTCAACTTGAAAGCTCATGAATGTTTCCATAGTCTTCTATGCAACTATTCATGTGCTTAATGTTAAACATATGTGAAATGTTTTGTATGCTTGGGGGTGGGGGATGTGGTGATCAGCACTCTAGAGAATTGCATGCTTAAAAAGCAGAGAAAAATCAAATAGAATAAGCACTAATAGTGCTCCTAATATTTTCCATTTGGTGTCTGCATTCAGTATGAGGCAAAAATCTCATTATTTTGATTTATTACTGATTACTTTTCAGTGATCCATAATTTGAAAGTAAAATGGGATTTCAAGACAGCAGTGGGCTTATGTTTCTGCTGGTGAGAACTGAACCAGTGACCACTTGCACCAGTAACTTTTTTCGTTTTTATTACAACAGTAACTCCTTGCTGTCTGTCAAAGCAGCTGTCCTCCATCTAAGATTACTAGGGTGACTTTTTTGGTATGTTTAGCCATTTGCTAAACAGTCTCAAAGCCTTCCGAACTATTACTTCATTTTTTTGAATATAAGAGCTATTTTGTAGGTGGTGTTAACCCTACTAGAGTAAGTTTACTGTCTTTCTACAGGGAAGATGAAACAGTAAAATGGGCCTATTTTCTCCCACTGGTCTATTATTCCCTCATGTTCGGTAAGTGTCTTGAATGAATTTATGTTCTCAACTAATTGCTTGCTTTTGCTTCAGATAAGAGCTAGTAAAATAGCTGCATGTAATTATGATATCTTCTTAATAAGCCTTCCATTTGTTTAAACTTTAAAAAGGCAGCTGAAAATATACTGTACATTATCATATGAAAGAACTGCAGAAAGTGCTTCTCTCTTCAAAATGCAGTGGACTTGTGTCAGAGTGATTTCAACTGAAGTGGAGGTTAAAAAAAAAAAAAAAGCCTTTTTGACCATGGGCACATTCAAAGATGAGTTTGATTAATACAAACAGATTTCATCATTTGTAGTTAGAAACATTTTAAATTACCTTGCAAACACAACCAAAGTACTTTATTAGTTTTGATTCACTTTCATTAACTCAGTACTTAGAACAGTATGGATTCATTTAGTTTAAATTGTTTGCCTTTTCGTTTTTAGCTGGTGGCACAGAGAAGACTTTTCACAGGAAACTTACAGGCACTTACTACAGCCCTAGTTCAGTGTTTCTACTTTCCGAGCCCTCCATCTGCCTGTAATTATACATCATGGGTATAAATCAGGCTTTCTTGTACTTCAAAATTAAATAATGAAAGGTGACAATGCTAACTGGGGGGAATGATAAGAAATGCTGTCAAAACTGAAAGTGTGTGCCTCAGTTTCATCCATGAAAAATGGCCTGCTTCACAAAACAAAAGGCTTGGACAAAAGACCATACATTCTGTTCATTTTACATGAAAAATAATGGCCAGAAATTTTTCTACGATATGGAAAATGCAGGCAGACTTGAAAAATATGTGGAGAAAACATTTCGTGAATTTTAATTGAAATGCAAGAAAGAACAAAGCGCTTGTGAATGTAACAGCATTGAAAACAAGATACTTGCTACAGAGCACTGTAACTGGAATACTTTAACAGTGCTCAGCCTGCAATCTCATTAGTTCTCATACTTGCACATTTTCCATGCTTATGCAAAACGCTTCAAACTTTTCATTTAGAAACATTCTTTTAACAAACCTTTTTCACCATGAATTGGTGCTACTTCTAGGAGAACTGAGCTCTGGTGCCGCTTGATACTGGTTCTCAGTGGAAGTCGAAAGATTCGTGTTCCAGAATTTACTTAGCCCATTGGGAAAATGGGTATGTATTTTAATCTTAAATGCAGCACAGATACCTAGTTTGCCTTCTATTTATTCACAGAATCGCCATTAAGATGGTTCAAGTATAAATAGTTATGAATATTTTTGTTTAGAACTTGCCTGAAAACACTGATGGGAAAACAAATGCTAATCTCTACAAAACTACAAAATAAATGTGTGTAAAGCTACACAGTCCAGGAAAGGTACACATACAGCTGGGTTTTAAATCAAGGGCACTCAAGTGTAGGCATCCCTGATGTTACTTCATATGTGAAGTCATCAAAAGCTTAATCCAAGCTTAAGTAAATCAATGGAGATTCTTTTGCAGATTTCAACAGAATGGTGGCTCCAAAATGGCTCAAAACTGGGAAGGAGAGACACTTCTTAGAAATGTCTAGGTGCCAACAGACCAAAATTGACATACTTTTAAAATATCTTTAGCATAGTTAAGAAAGTAAATATTTTTTGGAATTATAATTTAAGGTGCAATAAAATACCTTGGAGAAACAGTCAGGGGAAAACATAATTTTTAGTATTTTCCTGGGTTTTTTTTCTTTTTTTTTTCCTGTGCTATGTTGTATCCTGTTTGTTCGTTTCTGAAGCATCATGGGTTTAATCTCAGAGTGGTGAATCTGACTGGGATTTCCTGAAGCACCTGAGGGCATCTTTTCCCCTGTGTTTTAGACATCAGGGAAGCCATCTATATCCTTAAGGACCTAAAGAACTCTTGACAATCTGAATTCAGGAAGAAGAGCGCATTGACTTTCAACTGAAGAAGCGTTTGGAAGTTAGAGTGCTTTTAAAAATGTTGTTACAGAGGTGCAACATGAGCTGTTTGCTTTGGGTTTAGTCTGAAATCTGTTTTCATGAGTTTGTATGACAGCCTCATAGGCCTTGCTTGTAATAATAATTAAAACACAAATACATTGCTCTACCAGCGAGTTTTTCTTTCCCTGTTGCTTTTGCATTTATACAAACACTATGACTCATTGCTTTGATGTGTACATGGAACCAAGTCCCATATTACTGGGAATCAGTTTAAATAGTATGAAAATGGTGCTTCTGTAAGCAATATTCAGAAAGAGAAGCTAATACACATATTTACATTAAAACATCTATTTTGTGCCAGAGAAACACCAGCTATTAAACACCGAATCCTACAATTCGTACTGGAAGGGGGGGAATTAAGTAGGCAGTGGAATGCTACTCTGAAGTGTGGTGTTGCAAGTTTACATTATAGTGGCAGTATCCAATCAGTATTTTTAATTCTTTTAATTACTGAAATCTCTAGAGTACATAATGGTGTGGAATATACACATGTATCTGTAATAAA
>JANHGO010005719.1:0-22574 GCA_024606505.1 Aquila spilogaster
CCAGGTTGGATGGGGCCCTGGGCAACCTGGTCGAGTACCAGATCTGGAGGTTGGTGGCCCTGCCTGTGGCAGAGGAGTTGGAACTTGAGGTCCCTTCCAATCCAAGCCATTCTATTATTTTATTTCAGGAATACAAGTCAAATTACCTTTTAGTAAGCAAGATCCTCTACCTTGTGCACTTTGATGGAAGATTTTTTCCAGACTTCTTCAGAATAGTAACCACAAATATTTCCACATGATTAATATACATTATCTGAATTGTTTAAGAATTCAATAGTCCACTTGCGAAAGTCACTAATTAAGGGATGAACTGAAAGTCAAACAACAGAAAAATCCACACTTCTATAAAATGTGAAGAATAAAACAGATCAGCCAAGGCACATCTGGAGGAGAAAGCTATGATCATGAGTGATTAGCACAAGAAAAGCAAAAACTCAGTGTTACTCACATGACACCTCAAGGTGACTCCCACATTTATTAAGTTTTGGCAGCTACAAATCAGGTGCACAAGGACTGAAACCTATTTCAACACATGGGGATGTTTTATTTGGTCATAATTCTTCCTAAACCATCATCCCCGTAAGAAGAAAAATAAAAAGGAAAAAAAAATGATACACTAAAACTGAAGCACTTCATTTTTTTCACGTGATTTTTACATACTCAGTGTACAACAGCATGCAGTCACTTATATCACCCAAATTTAAGCATGTATTTTTAAATAGTCTGTGGCCAGATCACTAGATTTTGCCATTGACTCTAAACAAGGTTAAAATCTGATGCCTTGTCTATCTCTTCAGGAGATCAGTTTTGTAACTGGAGACACTTGAACATGGTACCCATGGTCTGAGTGGGCTACCTGTGTACAACATGCTGTTAGGAGTATTCTCGAAATGGAAGTGTACGTTAAAATGATTTTGTATCCAACTTCAAAATGCAATTTTCTTGTATCACAGCAACACTGAAAAACTGTTTAGAAGTTCCTTCATAATGTCTAAGTAAGCTGAAATGCTTTAGCAATATAACAAAATGGAGAAGCATTAAGCAGCCTGTTTTCACTTTATATTTGCAAGAAAAGTTTGTCATAAGAACATTAGGAAGTCACAGGGAACCTTATCATGTCACAATTTGAAACTCTAGTGGTCTTAACAGCTACTCAGATAGCAACTTTGAAAATCTGTTACAAAAATGTGATTCATAACTAAATAAAAAACATAAAAGGGACAATGTTTAATAGTACTAAGAAAATATTCACCCTTTTTCCCTTTGTTTAAAAATAGGATGTCACCAAGAGTACTCAGAGCAACAGTGGATCAAACCCTCTGAGAAACCATTTGAGACTATTTCTAGAGGGTAAGAAAGCCCTTCATACATGTGTATATGCTTTTCTATAGGGCAATGTTATGTGTTGAGCAACTGCTGTATACTATTCTGAAATAATGAAACCAAGTGTTCACTTAATGTTGCTGTACAGTTTCATAAGAACCAACTGTCTTCCCAGAAGTCTTAGGACAGAATATTCTAAAGCAAATCTTTGTCATAAAATTGTTAAGGATTATTGTAACTCCCGCAGAACTACTTCCATACCAGATGCATGCTTTACAAGTGAAAATATTTGTTTTCATGAACCCTTGTATGCAAAGTGCTCTTTTAAAAGGAGTCACTTGGAAATGGGAGAAATATGATTCTTGTCACTAGAAGGAAGAAGCTCAAGGCAATACACAGACTTGCAGAAATTAAGGAATGCAATCTAATTTTTTGCTGTACTATTTTCCATTCAACTATGACCTTGTTGTACAGGCTTTTAGACAAAATTTTTCTTAAAAGGAAAACAACAACAAAAACAAGATGATTTACCCTTTACCAAGATTCCATCAAGATCCTGCGCAGAGAATCAAATCTTCCAAATAGGATCTCTGGTGGATGGTTGGTGGCAACAGAAGCGTTAATTGCTGGGGTTCCTATGGCAGAGCATTCAGATGAACTGGGAGATTCCTCACGCTATTTTACTCAGTTCGTACAATCCAGCTATTCCTTTATGACCACTCCAGCAAATACATTTTTTATTGCTATTGATACATCTTAAGCATGTACATACATCTCTTAAGGACTGCATACAGAAGACTATCCTTGTCATCATTTCTGCAGGAGCAGTTTCTGTTGGCTTTGACAAATGTCTTATCTATGCATAATCTGATACTGCTGCAGTAATGACCCTTTAGGATACTCCACCCAGGCTGTTAATCAACACATTTAGGCATGCAAATTGGCCTAGACACAACAGGAGTTACCTCTGGGGAATTTCTACAACCATTTGAAATTCACACCTGGGAGGCTCCTGTAATCATCAGTCAAACACTTAAATGTGAATGCTCAGTTAATTTTAAAGCTGGTCCACTGCCTCAGGCTGATCCATTATCTCACCTATGCAGATGATTGGCCGGGGAGTTCCTGAACCTCTCAAGGAATTAATGTGTTGAGTGCACTAAGCATGCATATGGGCACACTGCCCATACCCGGATACATCACAGTGATAAGAGCAAACTTTAATTTTGCTGTAAAACACTTCCAATGTGAGTTCCATAGTCACAGTTTGAGTATTCAGAGAAACAGTATTACCAATATGTATGATAAATATTCTACACATAATGTGGTGAAATTACTCTTTGAACTTTTTAGATGATTTCCTGCAAGTTAGAGAAGAAAAAAAAAAAAGAGGCTAAAAGAACAGTGTCTCCTGAAAAGCATGTTAGATGGTAAGACTGTTAATCATAGAATCACAGAATGGTTTGGGTTGGAAGGGAGCTTTAAGATCATCTAGTTCCAATCTCCTTGCTATAGGCAGGGGCATCTCCCTCTAGACCAGGTTGCTCAGAGCCCCATCCAGCCTGGCCTTGAATTCTTCCAGGGAAGGAACATCCACAGTCTCTCTGAGCAACCTGTTCCAGTGTCTCACCACCCTCACAGTAAAGAATTTCTTCCTAATATTTAGTCCAAATCTACCCTCTTCCAGTTTAAAACCATTTCTCCTTGTCCTGTCACTACTTGCCCTTCTAAAAAGTCCCTCCCCAGCTTTCCTGTAGGCTCCTTGCAGGTACTAGCGGGCCCCTATAAGATACCCCCGGAACCTTCTCTTCTCCAGGCTGAAAAGCACCAACTCTCTCAGCCTGTCCTTATAGTGGAGGTGCTCCAGCCCTCTGATCATCTTTGTGCCCCTCCTCCATACCTGCCTCAAGAGCTTACAGTCCTTCTTGTGTTGGGGGCCTCAGAACTGGATGCAGTACTTCAGGTGGGGTCTCATGAGAGCAGTTAATTGTGTCCGTGTTCTTGTTTCAATAAATTGCTCTTGCTTCAATAAATGGTAAATAAATGGCAGAATTAAAAAAGAGAATAGCATAAATATTAATAAGTGAGAATATTGTTGCACTTGGTAGATATCAAGACTAGGATAAGAAAGAGAGGAGTTGGCACAACAGAAGATAGAAGAAGTTGGAGATGAGCAAAAAATGCTGCTTTATTTTGTGACAAACTTATAATGTAAAAAATATTAGCCATTGTAGTAATTTGCAAATTACTTCTGGATATTGACAACTTGTTTACATTTAAAAAAATTAGGGAGGGCAACACGGAGTGTGGGAAATAGCCTTAGGAGGTAACTAAGGAGTTGACCAACTTCTATATTTCTATTTTATGCAAACCAGCCACCTCCAGTAAAAACTATTAACAGTGGATAGTAACGATGTTTGACTGGTATTTGCATAGATATTTTTGTGAATTAAAAGACTTACGCTGTTCAAACTGAATGAACATGAAAGCATATCAACTGCCCCTAAACTGTGAAGCAGCTCCTCAGGGCTACTTCAACGCTTACTCAAGAATTAGAGAGTTACAAAGGAAACTCTCTAAGGCTGGCTTCTAGTATATGGCTTGACGTTAGTGTAGATCTGGACCATGTCTTAACCAGATCCAAAGTACAAATCCATCAACTTGTTTATACAGGATAGTTTATTGTTGTTAGCTCCTGGTTCCATTTCTTTAGGTGGTACAAACCAATGTTCTTTTATCAGAAACATTTATAGTACTTTTGGAAATTGTGGTGTTTAATTGGAAGTATTAATAATGTACTCTTCAGAAACTTTAGCTCTCTTGTGCTTCCTGTAATGAAATTCTTGATGAGTCTTAAAAGTATAACTTGCCTTAGTGATTCATATTTTACTTAACTAACCTTCCAGTAGCTGTGGATTTGACTAATACTAGTCCTTGGTAACCTGTTTTAGATCTAAAGGTACTTTCTCTCCTGAAAAAGAAACTGAAACTGAACCTCAAGAGCTCCCAAAAATATATAGACCCATGCTGTGTTTGTTAAAAGCAACATTCTTGCCCTCTGCATGACTTTAGAATCTGAGGAAAACTCAGCTTCCAAACTTTCGGATCAGTGCTTTTAAGTTGTGCATAGATGCAAAGGATAACTTTTTATTTGTTAAGCCCGGGAAATGTCACAAGAGCTATTCTTTAAAACTGGTATGAAATAATATGGAATACAAGCAATTTTTATAAGTATAGAAGTTGATTAAGCTTTTTTTTTTCTTCTCTGAAAAATGTCAATTGAAACTTTTTTTTGGTTAAAATCCATTTGTTAATTTTTCAGTCATTAGGTTTCATGCATATAAGTTTAACATTTCATATGTTTAATTAGCCTCTCTTATTCTAATTAGAAATTGTACATTGGGACAGACAATCTTCTTTCATTGCTTTTCTCTTTTCTACATTCAAATGACTACCCATATACTTCCAAAACTTATGATACTTCAGGAAGAAGACAACTTTATAATAGTTTCCTTTTTCTCCCTTTATTTGTTTTTCTGTTTTTGGAAAAGCTTTCCAAAGATTTTGTGCTGTTCCTAATGAAAAACAGATGCATTTTAAAAATGTCATATCCTCTCTCCTCCTGGACAAAAGTCTGGTTTAAGAAGAAGACAAAAACAAGTCTATCTTTGATCAGTGACTTCCTTGTGTTCAGGATATGAAGCCCAAAATAGTTCATTGTTTTTTGGATACTCGAAAACCTGAAGATCTCTAAAACATGTATCTTCCTTCTGAAAAACAATAGTTTGATTCCTCTTTTGGTGCTACGAATAAGTTTGTTTGGTTTTTTTTTCCCCTTATTTCTTCTCACTTTTATTGAAGGAAGTTCAGGCCTAAATTTGTTTGCATTTCCACAATTAATTCTGACAGCTTTACCCGACTGAGACTATATCAGATCATACTTTTTCTAGAAATATTTATAATTTACTATTGTGGGTTTTTCTAAGTGAAATTAATTGAAAATATTCAGAGTGCTTATAGATTGCAAAAGAAAAGAGCTATCTGTGAACTATGCTTCTAATAAGATTAAAATGACTTCGCTTTTTACAACTTGACTCTCTATTGAAGGTAAACTGTGGATAGTCGGACAAGAACTAATCAAGAATATTTTCAATAATAATTCTGACCATCATTTAATTTTTTCTCCAGCCTCCTAGTTCAGACTCCAGCCTTCAGAGATTTGAATGAAATCTGTAAATCGGAAAATCAGCAATATCCATTATATGTCAGAGATGACAAGCATCACCTCTAACTAGAAGTAATTACTAGGCATGAATGAATTGAAACAAGTTAATTTTCCACAGGTCTAAAGATCACAAAATTTATTAGGAGTGTCAAAAACAGCAGAAATTAAAACAGAATTAAAAAAAATTGAAGAGAAAATTGTGTCCTCAGATCTATCCAAAACTTTGTTATTTATGCAGAACCTAAAATTATCTGTACAAATATTAGAAATACGTAATTGAAATGAGCTGACTCTGAAGGTCCTGAAGGCCATCTTTTGAAATGTTCAAATCCAACAGGCTGTAATATTTTGGGGCTGTTCCATACTATTGCCTTTAAAGTCCGTTCTCTCCCCATTTCTTATGAACTCATAAGTAAGGCAACAAGCAAGGGTTTAAACAGTTACACAGAATCATAGAATCAGCTCATTTGGAAAAGACCTTCAAGGTGTAAATTCCAACTGCTTTGTGTGCAGCTTTTGGACTGATACAATACAGTAGTGTACTGTACAATAAAGTATTGTCTTCGATACTTCTGGAACAATAACTATCACCTGTTTGAAACAGAATTTTCCTCTTTTATGTTCTGTACTTTCACAATCACAGTGCAAAATACTTACAGCTTTCTGTAAGGAAAAATCCAAATTGGCAACAAAAAACAAACAATAAAAAATTCCAATCAATCAATTAAACAAACAAATGAACGAACAAACAAAAAAAAACCCAACAAAATAAGAGTCTGTGAGGGTTAAATAAAACTGTTGATCTGATTTAACTCAATTAGATCATTATTAAGGTAGGAAATTTACTGAGCTAATAGCAACAAACTATTAAGTTTATTCATGTCTTTATCCAGATAATAAAGTACTGAATAAAGTATGTGAGCAATAAATCCACAGATTAATGCTTGGACGATGACCTACTGAAATATAACTTTATAAAACATATCAAGATACATGTCTGGACAGTGGATAATCACAACATTTTTAAGTTTAGAAGACCTCCAGAAGTAGCAATTGCTGTTATTGGGTTTATACAGATCTCATTTCTTCCACAGGTGTATGAATTAGCCATGGGAAAAATACCTCAGTATGTGGATCAGTGAATGCATGTGAACATCAAAGTTGTTTAGCAGGAAGAAACAGAAGGGATGTAAAATTAATTTCTGACAGGGAGCATATGCACATTCAGGCTTCTGAGGTGATGAAAAGACATATGGTTACTATAGACCCTTTAGGGACAGTGACTTCCTGCAGCCCCAAATGCCGCTGGAAGCTGCTGGGCTGAGATCAAGTTTAGAACAGCTGATAAAGGCTATGAAGGATGTATGTTTTCCCAAATAACTTTTAGAACAGCTGATAAAGGCTATGAAGGATATATGTTTTCCCAAATAACTTTATTTTGATCTGCTAATAGATCAGAAATTAGCATAAAGACGTTGAAAAAAAAAACAAACCAACAGTGTCTAATCTGTAAACACTTGTGTTTGTGGCTGGTGCCACTGACCAAACTTTGGGTTTTTTGACAAGTGAATGGCCTACATGGTGCTGGGCCTGCAGGCACCAGATGGGTTTCACTATTCTCAAAGGTAGAAGAAGGTCCTTGGGGAAAAATTGGAAGGCTTTAAACTAGGTTTGAGAACTTGAAGGTAAATGCAGTTCCAGAATAGTATTTATGCAAAATTTGGATACAGTTATGATGTGATAGCTATAAATCATAGATCTGCCTTTGAATACTTTAACCCAGACATCTTAATATTCATAGCAGTTATTGATTTGCCAAAATAGAAGTTTGAAAAATGAATGTTAACATTTGTTGTTTCAGAGAGTTCTCTCTTGTGATCTTTCTTTGCAGCTGAAAAGCACAATTTAGGTACTACTGAAGGTTAAATAAAAGTAATGTCAATAACATCTCGTCCTACAAATCAGTGACAAATTGTTTCTGTGGAGTGCTCAGGCACTATAATCAACTGTGGTGAAGAAATGCTTAGCTCTTTAAATGAGTTTTGGGAGCACTGGAGTATTAGCTATTCGGAACTGAATTTAGTTTCAACTTCTCTTCACCCATCCATGTAGGTTCATATCATGAAAGCTAAAATCTGTAGAGCTTAAGGTGGAAAGTGGGTTCATCCAACATGCAGGAAGTTCCTCTTTCCCATGATCTACATTTGTCTCTTATCATGGGAGACAGAAATCCAGGGTGTAGAAAGGGTAGAAACCTCAGCTTTCATCTACCCAGATAACACGTTGCCATTGAACTCAGGGTGACTATTGCTACCTTTTCTCTCATCAATTGCCAGAGCTGTAGGGAGTAGCAGTGTGTTAAAGACAGACTATTGAGAGAGCTTGATTATTCCTTACCCTTCTGTGGTATCTATTTGTAGGAGGAGATGTGCACATTTCCATGAGGTCAGAAATTTGAAAATCTTTTCGATTTCTTTTATTGAGAGTCCACACAACATTTAAAATTTGAAAATAGGAAGTGTTTCTGTGCTTTCTCCCATTTGTACCCATGCACAAAAAGACTTAATTTAACACAAGACATTTAATATCCAATCTTGACCTGTAACATGCTGGCGAAATTTGGCTGACTTCATTAGGAGTTGCTTATCCAAAAGGAAAAATTGTTCACAATCTGTGCAACATCAAGCCAGTAAAGCTTATTCAGAACTTTTCAGTGTTACTGGCAACTTCTGTGTGATTCTGAATAGAACTTTTAAGAGTAGATGTGGATATCTAATGCATATCTTCTATGGGATTGGGCATGCAAGATGAAACAAGTTAGAGTGGTTTCAGGTTTAATATGTATTTTAATATGTATTTTCACCTGCCATTATTTTTGTACCACTTCTTTAAAAAAACAAGCCCCAGCAACCTTAATCATAAAGTCATTGTTTTGCATTCTACAACTATCTGTGGGAAAAATTATCTTCGTAAACATGTCACCTAAAGCAGGCAAATTACTTCCTTTTTTTCCCCCTTTATTAGGAGTAGAAAGATGGACACTCTCATAAAAGAAGCAGTGCTCAAAGTGAAAGTTTTGCTAAATGAAAACAAAGGATGCAGTAGGAATTCAGTAACAAGTTAACTCTAAAAAAAACGAAGTCATTTCATGTTCAAACTTCAAGGGTCTAAATTTAGCATCTTCTGAATTGATCTGGACTGGTAAAAGGTTATTCTGTGCTCTCTGAGGCATCCGAGTGTTTAAAGAAATATACATACCCAACTACTTCTTGCTGGTTACAAGAGCTTACATTCTTATTTGAAGCACTACTTATTTCTTATCTGAAAAAGAAAAAAAAAGCAATTAATAATAGAGGTATTATGAGACTATTTCCTTTAGAAGTCTCATTAAATTAAAAACCATTAAATTACTGCTTTTTGTGAGTGTGGATTTTGCATAGCACCTCTTTTGAAGCAGTTACTGGAATAGAGCTTTTCTAAGTAATCTTTTTTTTTTTTTTTTTGCATGACTGTCAAGTACAGCTACCAACACAGGGACACAAAATGACTGCGACTCTCTTCTTGACTACATGTAATTATAATATGTAGGTACCATTGTAGAGAAGCAATTTTAGTCCTTAGAATCTAAAACTAGTACTTTTAATTTTCTGTTTTACCACAGCAAGAGAATGGGTAGAAAACAGTAAGTAGACATAGTCATATACCTTCCTATTAAAACTGTATTTCAGACTTTCATTTCAGAATAGACAGTGGTCAAAAGATAAATGGTTTCAGAATACCAATAATTTAGCAGAATATGGTAGTTAGAAATAAAGACTAACTTGACAGCACAGATTCTGCTGCCGTGCATTTGCTCTGTTCTTTTTTACCTTCTGTTGTATGCAGTGAGGTCCAGTTGAAAACTACCCATGGAAAACATTTGTTTTTAACTTGTCTGTGATCTTGAGTTTTAATAAAGCATCATGTTCTTTCTAGGATTAGCCAGGAGATACATTCCACCCTACAAATTACAGATCAAGACTCAGTTGTGTTTGTGTAGCTTTATTCCTCCTTGGTTTGATTATAAAGCAGTCAGGTAGATATGAGATCTACAGCCTTAAGAAAACAGATAGAGAACAGTATGCACAAGTAACTATGCTAAGTAGCATGAGTGCAAGCTTGTTTTCTGCTCACTAGTTGACTCTCACAAAGCTTTTAAAGTATGAACAGCTTCCCATGGGTAACATGGAAAACTTCAGGCCCTTCCTTACTTGTTACAAGAGTGAGGTACTATTATTTACTGAGGCTTTTAAAAGCGTGGTAAATAATGAGATGTTGAGAAAAAATATCTTACACAAAGTGACAAACCACAGGAACTTCTCTATAAGTCTCTGTTTCCTTAAGCTATGTTTATGAACTTGGTTAGCAGTAGTCAGTATTCCACAGCTGAGGCTCAAGCAAAGGTGCAATAATATATCCTGAATCCGGATAACCTTTTTCTATCTGCTAAAGACTATACCAAAATAAATTACTTTTGGTTTCCATTTTGGTGCTGGTTGTAGTTTGTTCGTGAAGCAATCTGGTATTCAGAAAAGAAAAATATGCCAATGAAAGCACTTTGTGTATCCACAGATATCACTCTTAGAGGAAATGCTTAGCATAGAGAAAAAGTGCTGAACTAGCATATCTGCAGAACGCAGGGAAAAGTGACAGATTGCTTTCTATAAAACAGTCACACAGCTTACATTGGCAACAGTTTGATCTGCCACAGCAGTATTGACCGAAGAGCCATGTCGCAATCAATCAGCATCTCAGAGGACAATGAAAGAACTGAAAATGCTTAACTTAACTAAGCACACAGTAAAATTTTATTAAAACAGGAAGTGACTGCCTCCAGCTGCAGATACCTACTACCTATTGTTTAGCTTTACTTGGAAGAATAATTATGTGAGCTTAATAACAGTTCTAATGAGACAGCTCACCTTGATTGCTATTCCCTAATAGTAATTTCAAGTCACATCAGAATGGCAAAATGTGCCAAAACAAATCTCATCAACCACAATTTAATTCTAGATTTTCTTCAAAATAATATACCACTCCTAAACCATTTTGCACTGCAAATCGAGATTTAAGATCAGCAGATCAGCAACATTTATGTGTCTGTATGTGTATTTGCCTCTGTACTAGTATTTAGTCTATGAGCACTACTTTCACCACCTTTATTAGTACTGGGACTTTCTTCACATGTGTGATATAACCTCATGTTGAGGCTGCTATGACTCAGTAGAAATGTGTGCTATTACCTGTGCCTCTCTCTACTGTCATCAATGTGGATTTACCATCCCTTTCTGTTCTTTTCTCCACTTTCCATTCCCTTTCATCAACAGTCTTGTGCACACACCCCATAATACCATTTAACAGCCAAGCTTCACGCAGTACACTGACATGGACAAGTCAGTCTTCTACAAGTGCACTTGAGTCTTTTTTTTTTTCCCCATATTGTGTCTGATTTTTTTCAAGTGGGGATGAGATAGAGGTCATAGGAAGATATTTTGCTATATATTCACGTTTACTTTCTCTATTACAACTTTCGCTGTCTTTTTTTAGTGAAAAAGCAATATTTTGTTTAACATCTTCAATCAAAATCTTACATTTCAAATGCAGAAAGAGAAGTTTTGTTGTAGATAGCATGTATTCTAAATTGTAAGGAACTAAAATTCCAACTATGGTTTTTATAAGTTCTATACATTATCTGTAAACTGCAAGAACAAAAGCTATTCAGAAGCCTCTCTCAGGCATTTTTAAAACTAAATGTTGCCTGACATAGTCTTAAATTCATTTCAAAGTCTTCCATAATTACATTTTCTATGATTTGATTCACCTTGTCAGGTTGATACCGTCATTAAGGTTTCTTGATGCTTCCTTTCAAAGGACTGTCCACAGACAGTATAGATTTACTTCAAGGACTTACCAGAAATAATGTAAACTGAATTTTAAAGCACCACATACTGCTGTTATTTTTAATTGAATAGTCAGTAGTGAGCTTTCATTAAATGTCATTAATGAAGAGCTTCTGTTAAGAATGATTGCATGTTTCTCATAAGCAGGTGTAAACTGAATAAAAGCAAAATGCTCTTAATGTGTATTTAAGTGCTTTAAGTAATTCATTGTTCAGAATCATCACAGTAGAATTACATTTGCATTTGAACATCAGTTTGAATAAAATATAATGTGAGAGTTATTTTAAAATGCTTGACTACTTTTGTAAGTGCTTCATGCGGAGATACATACACAGTGATGCCATTAATAAGAAATGGACTCCTACAGGCAATCTTCTATTTGGGATCTTAACCAAGCTCTGGTCTAAATATCCCAAACACTTCTCCCTGTGGAAACTAACAGAAGACATGCAGAACATGTTGTAAGAAATTGAAAATCACAAGAGGCTTGATGGTAACTTAGATAATAAGAAGAATTGAAAGCTGCCTTCGTGCATGTAAGGAGTCTTCAAATTTGGCTTTGGGGCTTGCAGCTTCTTGGAGAAAGAGGGAGAACTGCAGCTGCAGTCCAGCACTCATTGATCAGAGTAGTTGTGCATGCTGCCAATCCAGTAGTCTTTTACTGTTAATATTGTAAAATGGTAATATTCGTGTTTGAAACTTTGAAAACCAAGAATGTTTTCTGTGTAACTCAGTGTATGAAGAAAATGTCAGTTATGTCTACCAAGATGGCAGAGTTGTCATGAAACAGAAAGATGATACAGTATCTGTGTAGTCCAGGAGATAAGGAATCTCCACTGCCTTGTGTGACAGTATGCTCCCCTCTACCTCCAACCTCCTTCTTTGGCTTGACCATTGGCTTGTTCAGGGCTGATAATACTGTTCTGCTAAATACTATGACTATGAATCAATCATCTTACCCCATAAATAGTGAGCAGCCTGAGAGCCCCTTGAGCTCTAAACCTAATAACAAGATTACACATAACCTCACCAGCTCCTTCTAAGTATTGTGAAGCTTAAGTGACTGTAGTCTTGGGGTGGATTTTGTAGAATATTTGTCAGAGATGACTTACTGAAATGTCCTCCTCTTGAGAGAAGGTAAACCTCCAGTATGGAATACTGGAATGGAATAATCCATTCTGTGATAATTCCCTAAGCAACATTAGACCTGCAAACCTTAGATTGTTAACAAAATCCAGAGGAGCCTGGTATGCTGACTCTAAGAAAAAAACAACGTGGAATGTGGAGCAGAGTGGTGGTCCAATGGCCGAGCCCTGTGATCATCCTGCAGGGATGGAGAACTGTTGATACTGTTGGAAATGAGAAACTATCTTGTTTTCCAGACCCAGCTCTGAGCCAGCAGATTTCCACCTTTCTTTCCAAAACATGTTCTCTGTGTAAACATTGCAAAACAAAGATATGTCTGACTGGAGTCACTCACGCTCCACCTAGTAAGAAAGTAAGAAAGCAGTATACAAATGGCTTAACACAGAAGGATTTTTTTGGGAAGATACCATCACAGACAAGCTGGGAGGACTTGGCTGGCTTCTGGAACTGGTCGATGGGCTGAACATCTTTTCCCTCCCATGAGGACACCTATTAGGCAAGATTCACACACTCTGTTGTACTGAGTGCTTCTCCAGGAAACCTAGAAATCTCTGTGGAGTTACCCCATAATTCAATGTGTTTGTAGTTGGGCATATTATTCATGTTCTGTGTTAACTTCTCATGTTTTGCAGACAGGGTGTTTACCATCGACAAATCAAAATAATCTGTAATCTGTTTCTTTAACAAACTGCACTATTCACTAATGCAGCAGTCAGAGTTCTCACTGCACACAACCAAATTTCTTAAGGGTGATTGTGACTAGATGAATTGGGCAGTGTGATATTTGTGAATCCATAATGGTGATAGTTCATATATTGAATGTAACTGGACTGGGCATCAAAATCTAAGCGCAGCCAATCCTCACCCCTCTGATATCTGAGGACAAGCTGGACTGCAAGGGTTTTGTCTTCTGCCAAACCTTTTGCCTTTTTCACATGTCACTTTGGACCTATTAAGAGGGAGAAAAGTAGCATCCAAAAGTGCAATCTGAACAATGCCTCTACTCAGATCACTCCTAGAGATGCTTTAGGAGCCACAGAATACCTGGTTAGTAACTGGTTAGAAGCAATCAAATACTTGATGAAGAGAACAGTAACCAGTAACAGGTCAGTAGGATTTAGTAAGCCAGTGTCACCTTGCTCCCTATCTCTCTTGACTTTCTCTAAGGAGGATTTCAGGTACAGCATGATGCATCATGTTGTTCCTTGTACCTCCCAAAAAGGAAATGTTATCTGCTGAACCTATCAGCGCTGAAGTGCTGTGGCCTTCCATGAGGTCAGTTATTTCTCTAAGTAACTATAAATAAATTACATTTAAATGAATATAAAGCAGTATCAGTTTTTCTTGTTTGTCAGATTTGTTGTACAAAACCATAGAATATATCAGAATTGTGTCAGAAATAGCGTTGCCAGCAGGAGCAGGAAAGTAATTGTCTCTCTGTACTCAGCACTGATGAAGCCACACCTCAAGTACTGTGTTCAGTTTGGGGTCCCTCACTGCAAGAAAGACACTGAGGCCCTGGAGCATGTCCAGAGAAGGGCAACAAGCTGGTGAGGAGTCTGGAGCACAGGCCTTGTGAAGAGCAGCTGAGGGAGCTGGGATTGTTCAGTCTGGAGAAGAGGAGGCTCAGGGGAGACCTTATTTCTCTCTATAACTACCTGAAGGGAAGTTGTAGTGAGCTGGGGATCGGCCTCTTCTCTCATGTAGCTAGCAATAAAGTTGCACCAGGGGAGGTTCAGGCTGGACATTAGGAAATACTACTTTTCCAAAAGAGTGATCAGGTGCTGGAATGAGCTGCCCAGGGTGGTGATGGAGTCACCAACCCTGGAGGTGTTCAAGAAGCGCTTAGATGCTGTGTTGAGGGACATGGTTTATGGAGAACTACTGGTGATAGGTGAACGATTGGACTGGATGATCTTGTAGGTTTTTTCCAACCTTGGTGATTCTGTGATTCTATAAATATTATATGCCTTGTTATGTAAACTAACCATTTCAAGAAACATGCAGAGAACCTAGAGATAAAACAAGGTTAAAGTGGTGGTCAGGCTGTAACACTGTTGTTTTATCTTGTATGTCTTATATATTAAAGATAATATGTATCCATTGAAAGTCAGCTTCCCCTGACCCCTCTAAGCCAAAGCATAAAGCTTTTCCTGAGGATGTTTAAAACTTGGCTGAGAAAGCAAAAATGGTCAGCTTCAAACCTTATTCAATTCTTTTCCTCTGTGTCAGCTGACAGTTCCACTTTCTTTCTGTAACAAGTTGCTACCCTTGGTTTTATTTCCATTTTTAAGATTTCATATTTTCTATTTTGAAAATACAGTTTTCCCTGCAAATGGCTGTGCCTAACATCTTTGCTATGGGACCGAACAAAACGAACAAATTGACAAACAAACAAACAAACAAAAAAACCCTGCAAAACCAGATCTGAAAGGAAAGAGAGAGAAACCCTGCAGATCAACCATGTTTGTACTAAGATTTATCAGCCTTGCCCTCAGGGCCGCTTCACAGATTTACTGTGTCTTTGCAACAGATGAAACAGTTCTTGGCAGAGAACGTTATTAAGTCTGTGGCACACCTGAGATGTGCAGCAGATCATAGCATTTCTCACTGGTAACCTTTTTTTCTACTCTCAAATTGTTCTTTTCATTGTTGTGCTACTTCTGGGTACGGGTACACCTGGTACTTGGTACTTTTGCACACATGCAACCACATGCACTCACTCTATAAGAATCATATAGAACCTCCTGCACTTTCAGAAGCTATTTTATAACTTGCAGTTCACAAGTAAATGTTGAAAATCACTACTTCCTGGTTTGCTCTCAACCTCCTCTTTGTTGCTCTTGTGGACTAGGGTTCCTTCTGGAGTACTCCTCCGAGAGCTTGGCCCTCTCACATACCTGTTCTGGAGATATCCACCTCTACAGTAGCAGTGGCACTGAACATTTTTTTGTGCTCTGTAGTGTTGCTTCAAACACTGGAAAAAGGTGCACACTGAAGAAACAAATGGAACATAATGACCTGGGTAATTGCAATACTACTTCTTGTGGAAATACTTTCAAACAACATGACTCTACAACCTTGAGTCTGAAATCAAGGTCAGTAACCGCTGAAGACACAGATGCAAGCCATGCATGGAGTATGAGGCAAGGGATAACTTAACCAATGGCTGTTTTCTCCTTACTATGTGAATGTGTACACCAGTTGGTTTGTGCCCATCTCTAATACATCATTGACAAGCAGCTGTTATTTTTTTCCAGTACAAGAATGTCAAACAAGTGCCAGGAGTGTCAATGTTTGCCAGCGTAGATTTGCCAACAGATGAGAATTTGATTTTACCTCTGTGCACTGCTTTACATCAATGCCCACGAAAGTATTAGATCTATTGAGTAGGATGGCAGGTCATGTACACATAAATGGCAGTGCTAATTGTAATTGCGCCTGCATCCTAATAACGCAGGGAACTGATAAAAAAGGGGCAGACTGTCGTAGTGAATGATTGACATTCTTATGAATGCGGAATATAACACAGCCTTCAAATACATAAATATGCTAGCCAAAAGTGTTCTGCAATATAAGACTATTAAAACTGAAATTTAGCAACTGATACAAATTGCTTTAAATAAAACATGTGAACACTTGCTCACATACTCATGCACATTCATACACATTTTTATCTTGCTAGACAAATACAATTAATTCAACTTATCTCTAGAAATTATATATTGATCTTTTCAAAACTTGAAGGCATATTTTAATGATACTGCATACCCATCAGAGCTTGAGACAATCACAATAACTATTTTCCATTAAGAAAATAGGGAGAAAAGCTACACATTATTATTTTTTTCTACTATTCTTTATGGGTAGAGTGTCTGTGTTTAAATGAAAGACTGAGATGAGGCATTTCAAGAGACAAAAATAAGTTAATCTAAATTAAAATGGTTAAAACAGATTGTACTGTACTGCTGTGGAAGAAGAATCACTGCAAATAACATTAATGAATTCTGAAAATAGATTGAAAATAAGGCCTTCCTTCAAGAGCGTTCAGAGGCTTTGGTGCCTGCAGAACTCAGCCCACAGAGGATTAAAAGAATGATGGCTTGGGGGAGCATTTAGTCTCTTACCTTAAGCTTGTTGAAAAATCAGGAAGCTGAGGAGAGAATGCCGGCATACAAATATTTGCTGTAAAAAATGTCAGTTTCACATTTACCTCAATTTGCCGTCTGTAACAAAAATACTGCAGAGGGAACACAATAGGTTTAAAAAAAAACAACATTTAAAAAGAGACAAATACATTTTACCTGTCTCATTCCAGGACTCTGTTTTTCTTTCTACCATTGCCATTACTTTACACGCAAAGACACATACACACACAAACACAAAAGCTGACAAGCTGGAAATAACTCCGTTTCAATATGTCAAATAGATTAATATGGTGCTTTTTTGAACAAAATGAAAACATTATTTTGCTGAATTGCACAAACTTTTGCATTTATGAAAATAAGTATTTTTCTGTTGGCTCCATCAGGAGCAATGCTGAGGAATAAGGCAACTGAATAAAAATTTTACTCTTTTAAAAGGAAAATATAAAAGCAAACCAGAAGACCACAATTTTATCATCACATCACAAAACTTAAGCAGTTTTTTCACTTTTGCATCTGGATAGTATCAACAGTTTAAGAATAAATGCAACTAAGAAAGAAAAAGGGAGAGAGAAGGAGAGAAGGAAAGACAGTGAGGGAAGGAAGGAAGGCAGGGAGAGAGGTGGGGAATGAAGAAACATCTGCTCAGATACTTGGCTGCTAGTTGGGGTTAACCCACCAAATCTATCACAGATACATACTGTATTTGCTTTTGTTCAACCTCATGAGGTTATGGTCAGTCCATTTCTGTCCAGGTATCTCTGAATCACAAACATGTCCAGAATCTGTATGGCTGTGATCTCAATGTTTGATCCTAGAACAAAGTTGAGATAGATTTTTATGGTCAAACACATTTTCAACAACTTTTTGCAAAAAAGTTTTTCAAAGAGATCAATAAAGGCACTGAGAAGCACAAAAAATGTGTTCAGTAAAAGAAAAATATGGAAGCATCTGAAATCAGTGCTGAAGAGGTGAGATATATATTTTAACAAACAATGACAATACTTTCCATGTAATGAATGAATTCATTTTCTTAAGGCTATAAACTCTTGGTATTAACCACCTTAAACCAAAAGCTACAAATGTTTTTTGAAGTCAGATGAAATAGAAAGTAGACCTAGATATTTAATTATTTTAGAGCTGTTTTTTTTTTCTCAGTTACATTGGCACAACTTAAACAATTCTGTGACTCACCTCTTATTTATGAAGTTACAAGAGAGTTACTTCTTATTTAAGAAATTGTGTATGTTTTACTGTCTGTGGTAGGTGTGTCTCATATTGATGGCTCCCTTCCTATATCCCTGGAGGAGAAAACTGGCACTATGACTTGAAAGAGCTAATGATTCTGCTTTGAAAAGCTAATTGCACCTGGCAGAGGGAAATACATAAGAAGGCCAGTCTTCAAAATCCTCATTTTTATCATTTTTTTCAACTAACCTAAATTGCTGTAGCGTGTGACTAGTGTTTTAATAGAAAATGTGTTCTCTAGATTTACCATTAATATAATCACTGCTTTGGACCATGCTCTAACAAATGAAACTACATAATTTCACAAAAACTAAATAGTACAACATGCTTTGCAAAACAGCCTGTGTAACAACAGGAAATCTGATCTGGTTTAACTTTAAAAGAACAAACAACTTTTGCTTTATTCACCTTCAGGGTCAGGAATACTGTCCCTTTGGAGGTCAGCTTTACCAAGTTGCAACAGGAATGGCTAGAAGGAGGAAAGGATTGCAGCATATGAAAAATTAAAGTGATGTTTATGCCAGAACTATACTGGAGGCTGTTTTGCCTGGTTTAGCAGACCTAGAAATCAAAAATTCCAGGACTCCTTACTATTATATCAGCTCTGACATGAAAATAAAGCTGCACTGCCAGCTGTCACTTGTAGAATAATAGAATCACAGAATGCCTTGTGTTGGAAGGGACATTAAAGACCATCTTGTTCCACCCCACTGCCATGGGCATGGTTGCTAATTACTAGATCAGGTAGATCAGGCTGCCCAGGGCCCCATCCAACCTGACTTTAAACACCTCCAGGAATGGGGCATCCACAGCTTCTCTGGGCAACTTAATCCTGTGCCTCACCACACTCAGAGTAAAGAATTTCTTCCTAACATCTAAATTTCCTCTCTTTTAGCTCAAAGCCATTTCCCCATGTCCCACCGCTATTAGACCGTGTACAAAGTCTTTCCTCTTCCCACTTATTAGCTCCCTTCAAGTATTGGAAGGCCAAAATGAGATAAGGATGTGGTATGGGACCATGTCAAGGACCTTACATATGTCCATGTAGATTACATCAGTTGCCCTTTCAAAGTCAACTGATGCCATCGCTCCATCATAGAAGATCACCAAATTGGTCAGGCATGATCTGCTGTTGATGAAGCCATGCTGGCTGTCTCGGATAACCTCCTCATATATTATGTGCCTTAAAATATCTTCCAGTAGGATGTGCTCCATGATCTTCCCAGGCACAGAGGTGAGGCTCATCAGCCTGTAGTTCCCTGGGTCTTCCTTCCTCGCTTTCTTAAAAATAGGAGTGATGTTTTGCTTTTTCTAGTCAGTGACTTTGCATGACAGCCATGACTTTTCAAGTACGATGGAAACTTGGCAACCACATCAGCCTGTTCCTTCAGAGCCCTGGAATACATGTCATCTGGCCCCATGGACTTTTACAGTTAGTCTCATGAGGTGGTTTCTGACTTGCTCTGCTCTTACAGTGGGAGATATTTTGCTCACCTGACCCATGCCTAGAGGTTCAGGAACATAAGAGGCATGGGAAGCCTGACTGACAGTGAAGATTGAGGCAAATAACTTGTTGAGTATCTCAGCCTTCTCTGTGTCTGTTGTTGCCAGTTCTCCCTTCTCATTTATCAGAGGGAGTACACTCTCTCCTTTGACCAATGTTTGATTTCTTATGCTGAGGGATAGAGAGCTCTTGTGCTCTCAGAAAGGTGTCCTTACAGGGCTTCCAGCTTTATTCCATTCCTGTTTCCCTAAGGACAGGTTCCCAGGAGATCTCGTCCAGCAATTCCTTTAACAGCCTGAAGTTCACTCTCCTGAAGTTTTGGGTCCTGTCTCCACTCTTTGCCAGGCCTGTGTTCCTTGAGATCATGAACTCAACCAGGGCATGGTCACTACAGTCTAGGCTGCCTCTGATCTTAGCATCTTTAATGATCTACTTCGCATTGGTAAGCACCAGGTCTGTTAATGCTTCTCCTCTGGCTGGTCTGTCCAATACCTGGGCCAGAAATTTATCATCAGTGGACTTCAGGAGTCTCCTGGATTGCTTGCAGCTCACTGTGTTGTTTTCCCAGCAGATATCTGGGTGATTGAAATCCCTCATAAGGATGAGAGGCTGTGTGATGATTCTTGTGGCTGAAAGAAGAATGCCTCATCAACAGGCTCCTGCTGACATGGCCTGTAGTTGACTCTGGCCATCAGATGTCCTTTATTGGTCCAATCCCTAATTTTGACCCACAAACTCTCAAGCTGGTCACATCTGTCTCTCAGAGGGGGCTGTGCACAGTCTATTCATTTCTTAACATAGAGGACAATTCCCCACCCCTCCTATCTTGCCTATCCCTTCTAAAAAGCTTGTAGCACTTATCATATTATTCCAGTTGTGTGATTTGTCCCACCATATTTCTCTGATAGCAATTAGGTTTTTGTCCTCTAATTGCACCACAGTTTCAGTTTCCTCTTGCTTATTTTTCATGCTGCATGCATTGGTGTACAAACACTTCAGCTGGGCTATTGACTGTATTACATTCTTGGAGAAGCCATCCCAAATTCCCCTGGGACAAATCTGAGCTTTTCTCCTGCTGCTTCCTAAAGTAAAGTGTTCCCTAGCTCTTCTCTGTCACTCAGAAGCATATCTCCTTCCCTCATCAAATCCTGCTTAAAACCCTGGTGATGAGCCCAGCCAACTTGCTGCTGAGTATGTTATTGCCTCTCCTGGTCAGTAACACCTCATCTGAACTCAACATACCCAGTCTATCCAAGATGCGTCCTAGATCATAGAACCCAAAGCCCTGAGTGCAACATTATCCATGCAGTCATTCACTCAACTGGTCAGTTCTCCTCTCTTTGCTCAGTTCCCAGTCTTCAGCTGGGAAGATTGAGGAGAGTACTACTTGTGCTTCCAATCTCTTCAGCATCTTCCCAAGTGACTTAAAGTCTTTCTTGATATTTTGTAGTTTTCTTGTTGCAGCCTCCCATGACCCAGCTTAAACACTTTGTTAGAGAGAGTCTTGTAGCCCATGCTCACAATGCTCCTTCTCTCTCCAGATTTTATGTCTTGCAACTGGAAGTCATCACGTCTAGAGAAATCTATCCAGTGTGCCATAGATAGAATCAGTAGCTGATGTTTCTAATTCTGAAGTTCTTTTGTAACTGGCATTCAAGCCGGGACTGTTAAAGTTGGCTGGGATACAACTATACTTGCTCTGGTCTTGCCTTCTGCACTGCAGATGTACCCTCTAGATTTAAATTCTATTTAGAGCTGAATTATGACTTGCAAGAAAATCCTGATTGCACACTAAAATTATTTTATATTTTCTTGTAAATGACAATAACTGCCAATGCAAGCTATAAAAGATCAGGACCAAGTCAAATACTTTCAGGATGTTTCATTTTAATTATTATACACAAATTCCACATGCAGAAAAGGTAGTACAAAAACAGGTGCCTCTCTACACAGACAAGTGTCATCCCTGCTCTAAACTGATCTACTGAATTTACTTACCTCACTCATCCCAGAGACATTTAAGATTTGAAGGCTTAGTCCTCAGAGTATCAGTGAGTGGTATTTGACTGAATGCACAGTTGTGACATCAGTCCTTCAACACACCATACACACTACAACTCCTGAGAAGGTGTGCATGACACAATTTTTGATCTATTCAGGACCTGAGTTGATGGAGTGCCTTCTTTTTTAAACAGTGCTGGTTCTTTAACTGAAACTCTGATAGCTCCATATCTGAGCAAATAAGAAGAATGTCCAATGAAAACACAGTTACATGCATTTCAAGCTTGGAAAAAAATTAAATTTAATTCAGAGATAAAGTTAAGATTGACTGGATTCCTGTACATTTTCTATGTGCTACTTACAAAGTTGAGACAATTTTTCACTGTTTTATAAGTTTGCATATTAAAATATTGGCAAACAAGAAGCAGATTAAGTGAAATCCTAACTATTTTAACTCTTTACTTGCTTTACTGGAACATGATTATTTATTTATTTATTTAATTAATTCATTTATTTATTTTGCTGGCTGTTAAGGTTTTTGGAGATGCTGCTCCTTTGTAAAAATCTTAACAGTATATTTTAAGGATTTTTCAATGAGTGGAAAATGTCATGTGATCCTACAAGAACCCAGAAATATTTTCAGTTAGAAAGTGATAAAGTGATCTCAAATCACAGTTCAGTCTTTTAGTTAAGTTGAAGAAATTCTCTAAAGCCTCTAAAAACAAATTTCTACCTCTGAAAGATGGTGTAGATCACTAATGATTTCAGATCTTAGTAAAGTTCTTGGAGAATTCTATGACAATTAGTATACAAAAAGTAAGAGATCAATTACTTTCATCTTTTTTGGATCTCTCTCTAAATGTGGCCACATTTAGACTACTGTGTCCAATTCTGGGCTTCCCTGTTAAAAAAAAGGACAGGGAACTCCTAGAAGGAGTCCAGTGAAGGGCCACAAAGATGATTAAGGGCCTGGAGCATTTCCAATATGAGGAAAGGCTGAGTAACCTGAATCTGTTCAGCCTGGGGAAAAGAAGACTGAGAGG
>JANHGO010005720.1:0-22570 GCA_024606505.1 Aquila spilogaster
CCAGCATATCCTGTTGAGTCATGGCTGATGTCTGCACTCTAATCTTAACACATGTGGATGGGCTTGTTAGAACTTGTCATCCATCCCTGGCTACCAAAATATCCTCCTGCTTGACCTACCCCACGTATTACACAATATAACCTCTGTGTTTGTGCATGCGGCTATACACACAAACGTGTGAGTGTGCTTTTGAGAGTGCAAAAGGGTACAGATGGGAGAGAGGTGCACAAGTAGCTATAGCTGGAAATACAGTGGCCTAAGGAGGCAAAAAAGCAAATTGCTCTTTTGTTGCCCTCTCCCCTGTCCCCACTTTCAAAAAAAGTTTTTTAAAAAAGTTGTTTCAGCCAGAAAGAGAGACTTAGAAGGTTTCAGCATTTCTCAGTCAGAGTCTGTCACTGGTCTTTTATACAATAGCATCAGCAGTATTTTTGACCAAGCTGGTTTCTACCACTGGGTGATACTATATGCCCACGAACAAGATAGGAATTAGGGAAAGCTACTGATGTTGACTAGTTAAAATACTAGCAAATACTGGCAAAATGTTTAAGTGCTAGGCAAGTGGTTTTTAACCTTTATTTTTATTGTTTGCTGCTCCCCCAAAATTTCCCAGTAGAAGGACAAACCCACATAGAGTAAATCCAGGCCTCTGTCTAGCAAGACTTCACATTCTTAGTTACATTTTTCAAAGTTAGCAATAGTCCACAGACCTTTCCTGCCTCTCCCTCTGTGGAGGACCAAAGATCACACATTTAAAACTGATGTTCTGGGCAGATAGAGAGATAAGCAGCCAAACAGGAGAATGCATTGATGAGATGAGATTAGATTAGGACTCACACTGCAAAATTTACGTGCAGACCCTCCCCGCTTCAAAAGTACCCAGATGGAGGATTTTGCTTGGCCTGTGTTATAAAGATAAAGCACATTTGCAAATGCAGATCCAGATTGAAGTTCAAACAGTCCTAACATTCAGGAATGTTCTGATTTGTGGTTTTGGTTTCAGTCCACATCAAACTTTAAAACGAAAGATGAAGAGCGATTGCTCTCGAGATAGCAGGAGATAGACTGATGTGACCAGGCTTCTCGTATTTTGGGCAGTAGCTGAAACTCTCCAAACCAGAATTTCCCTTTCATATGCAAAGCTACAGAACACTTAGCACTTTAAAATTTTTTCCTGGTGAAATGCTGGGAGACTTGCCATTGACTTCAGTGGAGTTTGGATTCCCTCCTAAACATTTAATCCTCCATATGGGGTAAGTATTTTTCATACTTTTTTGCAGATGGGGAAATGGAAAGGAATCACGTTGTAGCTGCTCGCCCAAGGCCAAAGCACGGTCAACGCGAACTCCAAATTTCCTGGTGCCGAGCCCCATGCTTGGACCTTGTGCCATGGTCTTCCTGGAGGATAGGATGCCAGAGGCCACACACAGCGTGCGTGTTCCTACACTCTGCTCGCTGCTTTCCTGGACCCAGGAGAACAAGCTCTGCCTCCTGTGCCTTTCTTTCACCACAGCCTGCTAGCCGGGATGCAATCCAGCCCTGAGGAAGGGCAAAAGGCAGAGTCTGTACACAAGCACAAAAAGTGCCCCCAAACTCCTTCTGCAGCACGTTAAAGGTTTGAGTAGCCCCTTAACATTTCTCCCCAGATGAAACAGAAAATGGTAGCGTACTGGGATTAGATCAGGCCTGTGCTGAACTGAAGCTAAACATTCAGGCTACCTTTCTTCTGGCAAAAGTGTAAGATGGTGGATGAGGTTCCAAAATAGCTTTGTGGTAGCCCAGGGTGCTCCCTGTCTTCTAATACCAAAATTGTTCTCTGGAGGTGCCAAGCCCCCGTTCTGACCATCAGGAGAGTCTAGGAGAACTAAGTACCAATATAAGCATTACAGACAAGGACTGGGTGAGTTGGGATGAATCCCCAGCCTACAGAAAGTGATCCTGATGCAACCCAGTCCTTCTCTGTTGACTTGGGAAAGAGCTAGAGCCCTGGCAGAATAATCCCTGAATTGCTAATGGCTTCTTTTGACCCATTTGTCATAGAAGATCCCCAAATCTGCCTTAAATACCATAACAAGAAGCCTGAACATATCTCTTAGATACTACAGTTATCTAGAAAGCAGGGAAGAGAAAGCCCTTGTGGGTCAGGCTTTGTCTTAGACATGCCCCAGTAAATTTATGGGAGCAGAAGCAGCTCGTACAGTTTAACAAGAACACAAAGATTAACCTCTGGGCCTCTCTTCAAGCCCCTTCCTCAGTAATGAGGCCTACCTGGATACTGATGAGAGCTACAGCCATGAAGCAGGGAGATGAATGCAACTGGGAGGGAAGAACAGTGCACAGAAGGACAAGGAGGGCCGTTGGACCTTTGATAAATCCCTCCATTTTCCATGCCTCAGTTTCCCAAACTGTAAAGTGGTAATGACGAAATCATCTGGAAACAGTTTTGAGACCCAGTGGTGAAAAAAAAATAGGTGTTAGTTGTTGCTAATATTATACTAACAGTTCGTCTCATCAGTAGCACTAGCGGATAAAGAATAAAGGGCACCGTGCCAGGAAAATGCTTCTAATAACACAGAAGTGCCGTGAGCTTTTCAAATAAAACTCTCACTTGGGAACCAGTGTGCCCAGGAGTCTGTAGCTCTGTACTGAACGGGCTTCTGGCCTCCAACCAAGTGCATTGGTAAAGGGTCCCAGCTGCATGCAGAGGAACAGGTGAGGAGGGACACTGGTGAGCAAAACAGCCGTCTGACCGCAGCTCAGCACCATGCAAACACATAGACCCGGCCAGGGACAGTAGCACTGAGCACTGACTGGAGCAACAAATATCTGAGAACATTACAATATCCAGCTGTGTCCTGGAGAGGTATTGGAAGTGCATTTCACAGACGCTTAGAGTTGGCCAGTTGAAGTCAAGGGATGCTACGCAAGAATTGTGATGCAGTGGTTAAAGACATGGTCTGCTATGTCAAAATTAGATTTGCAGTGGCTTAGTCATGCATAATGACTGTGATATTAGTGGGGTATCCTTTCACATAAGAATGAACAAATAGCAGTTGGTCATATTCAGAGCACATGATAGAATTGTCAGGTTTGTCATTGTGACTCCTAACTGACATGTACAAAATGCAGTATAAATTTGGTCATAGAGGGAGCCTTTGAGAAGATGTCAAGCATAGCCTCAGCATTTCATCTGCATCTTGACTCCATGAGACAGAGGTAGAGACTGTCAAGGTGCCAGACTATGGCAGTGGTCTCCAAGTGCATAAATGCAACGTACACAAAATTGGTATGGTCTGGGACACAGCCCAGGCAATTCAACCCCTCTGGAACTGTGCTGAAGCTGTTTATCATTTACCATCACTACATTTTCTTCTTGCTGTCCTGAACATGGCCAAAAATATACCCATCTCTTCCATTTCCTGACCTCGTTTCATTGTCAGGAAATGTCACCGTATCTTTCAAGACAGATCTTGAGGAATCACAGCCATGTCACTACATAGGTCAAATGCCAGTTAAAGTATTTCCAGCATCATGTGCAGACACAAGTCTCACCATACTCCACTCTCCCAATTTCGCATGTTTGGATAAAACATACTTATATGGAGAAGGTGTTGTGACCTACTTTGAGATTAATTTCCTGTGGTTCATCAATGAACCCTAAGAACTACCATTGGGATGCAGTGTAAGCACTTTAAACGGACAAATTAAACTACTTGGCTAAAGGTATCAATAAATGAGTTGAATCCCAACTAGCTTGGCAACGAGTGAAAAGGACAAGGTAACACTAGCAAGGATATGGCCTAGCTAATTTAACCTAAAGAAGAGTTTCTGGATTTCAACCAGATTCATTTGTCTTAAGTCCAGATACACTTAACAAGGTATCTAGTGTCCATCTTAATTCAGACATTCAGACTTTACACAGGTTTCAGCTGCCTTTTGTAGATGTCCCTCCATCGAGCGGCAAAGGAGATGAGGTCAGTGAGGCTTCTTACGTCAGACCCTCCACTAACTGCCTATGATTATATAGGATGAATCGAGGTGAAATGAAGCCAAGCCTAGATTTTTGGGGGTGTTAGAAAAGGAGCCAATGTGGATTCAGTGATGACGGCAACAGAATATCACTTCTGTTTCAACAGATAGCCTCAAAATAAGGAAGGGAGATGGAGGAGCAGAAGGAAATAAGCTTTTTGAAGCCAGCCTAATGATATGTGCATTAGAGGATCCCAACTGATATAGCTGCATACATAATATAAAATATCAGAAGACAATTTAATTACATGCAGCGTGTTTCAGTCGTCTTGTACTTTTTTTTTTTTAACCTAGCTGAAAATACTTCTTTGAAAGCTTTCGAAATGAATTATGGACTTTCAAAAGTTTCATTAAAAGTTTGTTTTGTTTTAAATTGCCCAGATATTTTACTGAAAGAAATTAAAAACTGAAGCCAATTACTCCAGTATTTGACCTAGAGTAAAATGCTTGGTTAGATATTTTGTTTGGGGAAAAAAAAAAAAAAAAAAAGGTGTGGGGGAGAAAATACTGATTTACATTGGTTTAATTAAAAACATGGTTTTGAATTACTGTGCTGAGGGGACTGATGGAATAATATTTCTGGGTGTGGGGGGCGGGGAGCGAAATGCATAGCATTTTCTGAACTGTTCCACCAGACAAGAGATAAAATACTTATTGCTTATGTTGTTTAGTCTAAAGCAGCCATGGGGAGCACAGCAGTAGCTCGTAGTCCAGTTTAGACATACCTCCTTTAAATTCACCATTGCCAAGGAGGTAGAGCTTTTAAAAATGGTAGGTCAAAATGAATCAAGATCTCCAGCTCTAACTTTGAAGCTAGTTCAGCTCTGAGCAGGAAAATGAACTGGACAACCTCCAAAGGTGGCTTCCAACACAAATTTTTCTTTGATTTCTAAATGATAGATGATGACGTAACTCTGAAAATTCTTGATATTATAACAGGTGTATGCCAGGAGAGGAGATATAACTTTGACCTGGAGGAGGGGACTCTCTTCTGGTCAAATGGCCATGACCCCTCGTATGAAACTCCTCCAAGCCTCGGTAGGAACTCAGGGAGCAAATTTATGGTCTTTTCTGGTTTGAGCAAGGCCTGTATATGCAGGAGGTGGCTGCCTCAGTCGCTTTCAAACAGAAGGCAACAGATGCAAGATGAAGTCATGGTTTGCTCTTGTTTGGAGGACAACTCCACTGGGGCTTAGCTGTGTGCTGGTGTCATAGTTTCTATCTATCCTGGGCACAGAGCCAGATCTGAGTCTAAAATGTTCCAAAACTGCCACTGATTAGAGAATAGGAGCCCCAAACACGTAGACACAACAAGACACGTAGTAATTCACAAGGAGAACAATCTAACAGCACGAAAACTTATTTAGAAAACCATACAACAAAACTGGCCACTGTCACTTTATACTCTTGCTTCTGCTATGTTGTTGTGAACCCCCATGTCTCTGCTACGTTATCTTGAATGCCCATGTCTCTGGTAACCCCCTCAGATTTATGTATTCTTCCTTCTTGGTCCTGAGAGCACCAGATGACAATGCTTCTATCCAACATGTCACCCTCTTCTCCACTGGCTTTGCTCCAGGACTGAACTGAGGGGGGAGAGATGGACATTGCTGGCAGGAAATTAAAAAACCCTAAATCTGACAGCTGGTGAGTGCTTCCTATTTTGCCAACACGTGGCCAGGCATTATGGTCAAGGTGCCACCACTGTTCCCATTTGAAAGGAAAATAGCTAGACTATTCATAGGCCTTCTCATGAGGCAGCATAGAAGCTTAATTTGCTGGGAACTACTATGACCCAAGCAAGTAACAGCAAACTGATAGTCTCAACCCATGGCATTGAAAAGACTGGTCATTCTTGTCTGAATGTATATTCAAGATAATGTGCAGAAGAATCTAATTTTGGAAGCCCTATCCTACACTTGGCCCATTAATGACACCCTTTGGTCCTGTTGAGATGCCATTTGCTGTTGGATTGCGGATCCAAATACCTTTAAGTGCACAATCAGCAGCGACAGGTGGTGACACCTGGGTAACGAAGCTCTGCATCGCTTTAGACTAGAGGCTTGAGAAGATGAGTGCAATTACATGTTCTGGGGTTCTACCACTTTTAGCTATTATTGATGTATTTGAATTGTATTAGTTGCTAAAGGCTTTGCCTGTGTACCAAAGCCCCAAGACACCTGACACTGCCAAAAAGTGGGTCCAATCTTGAGAACTTCAGGTAAGTCACTCCACCCTTCTAGGGCCATGTTTCCCTGTCTTAAAGAAAGGTGATTAATTATTAAGGAAATAATAAGTTTTGTTTCAACCAGGGACAGAACCAGGAATTCCTGCCCTGTAAGAAATTCTGTTATGATGAAATTTAAACTTTCGCTCCCCCTGTATGTGAGATTACACAGAAATATGCTCCATATGCAAATATTTAACTTTTTCACGGAAAAGAGAGAAAATACGTTGGCTCTGAAATACTTCAGAGAAAAACATAATATTTTGACGTTTCTGAATCAGACAGTTTTGTTTTGCTTCATTGAACCAAAATGAAAGTTTGCACTTCACCTTAATCCAGGGCGGATTCAAGTTCTATGGAACAGTCTTCTGAATGCCTTTTGTTTAGAAGCCAAGGGGTAGACAGGATGCAAAAACCACCCAAACCAAATCCATCCTCTCCCTCTTTCAACCTTCAACAAAACAAATTTTATGGTCTTGAGCTTGCTCAGCTGATTTTGCAATGAGGGGAGGGGCTTGAAGGGTGCAGGGGTTATAACACATATTTATTCTTGTTTCCCTGTCCATGGAGTGTGAAAGAAATGAAGGTCATTCCAAGTGAAGGAACGCAAGATATCAAAGAAATGTATCCATAATCAATACCAGAAGGAAGATGAGAAACTGGTGTGAAACCAAATAAGAGAAACCATTGAAGATGGATGATTTAGAAGAATGGGCTTATAAGAATAACATTTAAAAGGCAGTGAGCATATTCCTGGTCCACATGATGACTGGGAGCAGAAGGGATAGCAGAGCAAGTGAAGACTGCAGTCATTTGCAGCAAAGTCACCTAATTCGAAGCATTAAGGCATGCCCACCGTCACAGCATGGGCACTTTCAGCCCTCCGTAGTGGCAGGGTGGGACACCATGGCTGGGTTTCTGCCTGTGCCCCCAGGTATGAACAGGGCACATTTATGCACTGAATGCCCACAGGACAATCTCCGTACTGCATGGAAGGAGAGTTGCCATTATATGACTAGCAAGTATCCCGAAGCATCACTCCTTTTACTGCATGGAAAGGTTGGATCATGCTGTTCCTGGATCCGACCCTAACAGAGTCCAGGTGGGGTGAAGATGTTCATGGGACATCCCAGGAAAGTGCTCCCAGATAAGCAGCATCTAAACAACAAGGGACATAAAAATGGGTTTGATCATGGCCCCTGCAGAGCTGTGAATGACCCACAACACACCTTAGAGCATCCCGGTGTAGCTTGTGTGGCTTTCATGCACTCTACAGAGCACACAGATTTACAGCCCTCAGTCTTTACATCTCCTCTCTTTTACTCCAGCACGTGCCTTCTACAGAAGGTTGGCAACTTGGCTATAGTTCTTTTCCTGGGGTCAGTTAACTTCCATCCGACTTCATCCTCTTGATGTTAGTAGAGTAGAACGGCTACACTGGATTAAAAAGCCCATACATAATCCAAAACTAAAGTGATGACAATGCTATGAAATACAGTGCCAATTGTAGGAAATGGCCTTCTTCAACATGGTCTTTTTCCTTGGATCATTGTTACATTTTCCCCCACTTCCCATGAGTAATTCCTGTGGGATATAGATATTTTATTTTACTTCTCAGTCTAGATTCCTGCATAGTGTTAGCAGAGCACAGCTCCTTCACTCCAGCAGCAAGCAAGGCATAAGTACATCCATTTTGCAAAGGATTTATTTTCTTACTTTTTAGAAGGGGTGCTGAGGTCCTTAGAGTATTAAACTTTCCTCTGATACAGCAGGAAGGGAGGGGGTCTTTCTACAGGATCTCAGTACTATTCAGAGGCACTCACCCTGCTGGTCAGGTGGGATTTTAATGCTCCAACACTATATATAAATGTGAGATTGTTATCTAGGAGGAATAAGCCGAAAAGAAGCAGAGGAAACTTTCAGTGGAATTATCAGGAAATGTTTCTCAATGGTGAGACAAACTGTCAGCCTGCAAAGGAGTCTCTTGGGGAGAAGTAGTGATTTTCCCCTCATGAGTCATGTTTTGTTGAACTGGACAAAGAAGTCAACAATATACAGGAGGGGAGGTCTTATAACGGCGGTCAGGTTCATGGATTTGGAAGGGGTCTTGGCAGCAGATGCTACCATCCATTCTGCCAGTTTAATCATATGTTGTCAGCAAGGACAAATTCAAGACCCTCAGCATTAGTCTCGTGTAACCCACTAACCAAGGCAAAAGGTGTAAATCCTGGTAACTGAAAGCAGTTCTGTTTTCATGTGTGGATCTGGGGATTGCAGGCAGATAGGACACACATCACATTGAAGGTTGGATGGATAAAGGACAATAGACTTTATATGTGAGCTATTTCTTCCTCCCCCCCTCCCCCAAAAAAGGGTGTAATACAAACAAAAATGAAATTACTAGGTTGTATTGCAAACAAATACACAAATATACCAAGAAGCAATTTTTTTATGAAAGCCCTAATTAGCCTTCAGCAAGGGATCTAAATGATGAAATGTTAAGTAAGTTCCAGAATACCCTTGCATGGGTTGCAACTATTAATACCATGTTGTTGATTGAGAAGTTTAGGGGCCAATGAACTGATAAACATCCCCAGGTGCCTGGTTTAGTTAAAAGCCTGGCACACCCTTCCTCCAGAAAGATTTCTCTAGTTCTTACATCGGCCATTGATACAAAGCAGTCACCGCTGCGTGCAAATTTTACCACTGAGTGCTCGGTACTTCTCCAGGTGCCACTTTTGCCAAACTCTTCCATAGGAACAGCTGTCATGAAACAGATGTAAACTCCACCTATAGCAATCTCCCTCAGCAATGGATGCTTAGGAAAAGAGATATGATGACAGGAACCAGTTCGCTTCTCACATGTTTATCCCCAAGCCCATTTGTGTTTGTATATCATCCATGACTGAGGAGCATGACCCATCTGACTCCAAGGTGTTTATGTGCCAAATTATTTCACTTTAGGCACCTGGTTCTCAGAATGGACTCCAGAACTGGGGATTTGGCTCTTAAAGTCTCAGTGCAACCAGGAGGGAGAATTAGATGCTTCAAAATGGGGTCCCAAAAACCAACTTAGTGACAAAGGACCCACGCAGCATTAGCCTAAAAAACACACCAAGGACAGGGACACGTCCTAAAGCTCTCTCTGCTGTAAAGAAAGGAGAAATTTCCCTCATCTTGTGATCCTCAGGCTCTCTTTCTCTCCTGAAGAGAAATGCCTACACTTTTTATGTCAAGAACAGAGGAGGGTCACTTACACCACCTTCCTCCCCTGCCACTTGACAAAACAGCCACCTGGTTAGGACACAGGAAGCCAAGGTCCAGTATCACTTCTTGCAGGTGCGGGACTCGGTCCTTGACATTCCTATTTCCCAAGCATATACACAGGATTATCATAAAAGCTTCTTCCATTCTTCTTGCAAAGCCACTGGGACTCCCAAAAACTCTGCGTAGAGGAGGGCTTTAAAATTTCATCTTGACGCATTGCTGTTATCTCATGAGGAATGATCATTTACTGGCTTTGAAAGTTACAGTGACACAAGCTAAAGCTCAGCAACTGCCACTGATTTTAAAATTATTTAGCCACAGGAACCAAACAGCTTTTGCTATTGAGTCCTTTATTCTAATTTCCTTTCCAATAGCTCCCGAAAAGTGCTTTAGAGTCTCATTCTCTGCAAACACTACTCATATCCCACTAATTTCCCACATGTGTTTCTGGACTCATCCACAGAATGCCACAGTACTCCTGAAAACCAACACATTTCTGGGCATTAAGGTCTGTCCTGGATGAGAATTGGTACCATGTTACCACTTAAAAAAAAAAAAAAAAAAGAAAAAAAAAGACTTTTGTCACGGCATCAGAGTAATTTCTAGGGAGAAAGACAGATGCAACCAGGACACTTTCAGTGATGTTACTGCTTTGAATGATGTATCCAGATTTTCTGATCATGCTATCCCTTTCCTTTTATAAAGCCATTAGCAAGAGGCAAGATATTATCCTAGCCAGCAGGGTACAGAAAGGGGATAATCCTCAGGGTATACAGCCATGTCAAGACAGAAGCACCTCCAAGGACTTCTAGGCATTCCTCAGAAGCAGAATTCAGGATGCTTTGGTTTTTTAATCCCAGTAAAGGAGGCCTATAGATTTTGGGCACTTGTGGGCAGGTGATCTGAGGATCACCGTTAGTCACCAAGTCAACATAGGCTCCTGCATGTCTGTATGGATTTAGGCATCTTTACTTGCCCCAGACCACTGGTGCTAAGCATGCACTGAACTAACATCTTTCACTTAAAATCCCTGAGCCACTATAAATGAACCTGTAAGTAGTCACTCCTCGTCCCTCACGTACCCTTCCTCCAATCAAGCCTTAAAAACACAGAAATCCCAGTGTTGGCCAGGGCAACAAGTTTATTTGTTGACAGAGACCTTCTCTTTCCAGGAGTTGTTTGAAACAAGTCACATGGCTTCCATGAAACACCAAGTGACCTTATACCCTGAGCCATGGAAAGTCGTGTGATGTTACTCAACCATTTGAGTTGCCTAGTTTCCTGGAAATTCTAAGAGAAATTCAGGAAACTTGATAGACAATGTGAGTAATTCTTGGGTTTTGGTTCGGGTTTGTTTTTTGTTGTTTTTTTTTTTCTTTTTGGATGGTAGCAAACAAGGAAGCATAAATTCCATGAATATGGAAGAATGTTATCTGGAACTTAGTCCCTGGGGACCTTCCAAAAGCCAACCAGTAGGTTTCCTCAGGTTTGTTAAGCCTGGCTTGTTATTGTAATTCACATCAAAACATCCTTCAAACACTACCTTGAAGGCCAGACCAAGAAAACCCAGGTTTGACTCATTTTTGTTTATAACCACATTCCCGTGTGGTGAAGTCTAGGAGGACCTGTGAACTGCAGATTGCCACCACACATTTTTAAGTGTCAGAGTTTACCTCCAGAAGCCTGCTCTGGAGCAAGCAGGGGGAGAATCAGAAGGCATTTGTGGCAATCTGATGACACAATTGTCTTCAGGCTGTGGCAAGTAAGAGATAGTGAGATGATGACATTTGGAAACTCGAATGAGAATACTTAGACCCAGGTGCTTCATTTCCATCTGAGGCTTTGCAGCCAGTAGCAATGCATGCAAAACGGCAGCCAATAATCCCTGAGCAGCTTGTATTACATCAGAGGACCCCAGAGAACAGGATCAGTGTTCAGATCAGTTCACTCACACATTTTTTTAAATGCCTCCTTAATTGCTTTCACTTAGAGTCAAGTCGCCTGTTGTGCTGCCTCAAAGTCAGGGCAAAGCCAAACTGTTTGGGTAAATCTAAGGATATCAAAATGTTTTTGTAGCTCCAGTAGACCAAGAGCATTCAAAGCCAAGAAAGCCATGATTAAATGAAAACATTAGCCCAGAGTATTCAGGGTGTGCACAGGAATCACAACATAGAGATTGACCGCGGAAGTCTAATCATTTTCACATTTGAATGCCTGGCCTTGCTGGGTATCCGTGAACTGCAGCCATGGGGTGGGAAAACCAGTGTCAAGATCATCAAAGGCTTGATCCTGCAAAGTGCTGTGCTCTGTGGCATCTCAGTGGAGCACTGACCCAGGAGCAAAGGACTCTCATCATCCTGAAGCTGTGAGTTTTCTCCATTTATAAATCAGACTATGACTTTTCCAGCAAAGTTGCTAAGCAGGTGCTGTTGTGAAGGTCTGATACACTTCAGCCAGTGTTCAGAACAGTGTAAACAAAGTTATGAGAGGTCTGATCCTGCCATTGAAACTGATGAAATTAAGGCTTGGGCAATTACACAGTCTCTAGTTACACTGGGTTTTGTTAGAAATCTTCGCTGGATGCAAACATCACTCTATCCACGGGAAAAGAAACCAAAGACAATTAATATCCTACAAATTTTGCAGAAGTAAATGGCCAGAAATGAAGTTCATACAGTCATAAATTTGTCTCATTTGTTCATACGATGAAAAATTTGTTCATACAAACACAATCTTTTTTTGCTGTGCTTGTCAACAGGCAACTTCTACCATCACATTTGACATCCCGTATGATGTTAGCTAAAGACCCTGCAGGAGGAGGACTAGAACAGAGAGAGGAAGGAAATGTTACAGATCTATGCACAAAAACCAGAGCATTTTACAATAACTCTATCAAAAAGTTAATCAACTAAGAGATACAAATCCTTAGAAAACCAGTTTCTGTTTGTTCAGCTGCTCAAGAAGACTGATTTTAGTATCTATGAAGTGATTGCTCCCTTGCCTTTCACCTCCACTTTTTTAAAAAAAAAGAATAGGCACACTTGTTTTTTGTTCCACCCTCTCCCCAGTTTCTTCTGCTTCCTCCTCCAATTTCTTAGCAGTTGCATAATTTTCTCTGTCATCCCAGGTAGCATGCTGGAAATGCCAAAGATGACGCCTAGCTACGCATCATATATCAATGAACAGTTGTCAAGGCTCCACCAACTTTACTTTACTTCCTGGAAAAATTCTTGGACAGGGCAAGGAAACAAACTGTTTGCGAACACAGGAGACAACAAGATGCTGACTGCCAGCCAAGACAGATCTGACAAGAGCAGGCTGTCTCAGTCCAATCTAATTTCTCTTGTTGATAGACTAAGGGGCCCAGTACACGAGGAATCTCACACCTCTGCTTTAGTACTGTGCTTTGCACTGTTGCACATAACTTTCTTGTAAACAAAGTGGAGACAATGCTCCAAATGATGTGGCTATGAGATAGCAGGTTTCAAGTAGAATGATTTAAAAGGGTGTTTAAAAGGTCACGGTCCTGCCAGAAACATGTGACGAGACCACTGTGCAAGGGTCTGTCCTAGGCCTGAGGCTATTCAATATTTTCATTAATGACCAGGATGATGGTCGTTAGCATACGGACTATATTTACTAAAGCAAGCTAGGCTAGACTGCAAGTACATGGGAGATCAGGATTAGAATTAAAAACGACTGACAAACTCAAGAAAGAATCTGGGAGGAATAAAAAAAAGATGAAATTGGATAGGGATAAGAATGGGAATAATCAGTTTTTCATGTACAGAAAGAAGGGGAGGTCTGGCTTGGCAGCAGTGCTGCAGAAGGGAATCTAGGGAAACAGGGTCATAAGCTGAACTTGAGTCAACAATGTTGTAATGTTAAAGCATGCAAATCCCACAGTCTGTAAACAGTAAGGTAGTCTATAAGATAATACTGTAATCTTGTTCTGTTCTGCTTTGGATATGATATCCATGCCTAGGTTTAGGTGCTGCACTGTAAGAAAGCCATGGACCAACTGGAGACCAGCCAGAAGGAAGCAAGCAGAATCAGAGGTCTAGAAATCACGGTCTGTGGAGGCAGACCAAAAGAACAGGGTTTTTTTACTTTAAGAAAACATGGGCAGGGGAGGTGATATGATGTGAACTGTCTCACAGAATGCTGTTAAAGAGAGGAAAGGAATCACCTGTTTTCCAAATCCATAAGTACCAGACAAGAACACCTGGGTTTCAGTCGCAGCAAGAATAAAATACGCTGGCGGGCAATGCTCCCTAATAGATAGGACAGCAAAGCAGAGCTACACAGAGCGGGGTTGAAGATATTTCTGGAGGCCTTTACAGACAGATTAGGTTAAAAATCTCTTAAGGATGCCTTAGCTGGTCTTTCTTGTCTTGGAGCAGGGACATGTTCTAGGTGACATCCTGAGATCTCTCGCAAGCCTATATTCCCTGCTGCCTTGCATGCCCACTAAGCCAGACGGAGAGTGTTTTCTTGCTGAGCACAGACAGCGCAGTATGTGTGCCCGGAGCAGGCTGCCAACCGCAGCCTCCCCTGTGAACTCATCCACCCTGCGAGCATGTTAGTATGGCTGCCCATGCACTTCCCCAACAACAAAGCAACTGTTCCTAATGTGGCATTGTATGAGCATCCCCGGAGTAATCAGAGCTAATCAGGAGAGCCTGGCTGGACATCGTTTGCCCAGGGAATGCTCGGCCTGTGCCTGCCAGAGTCCTTCATGGCATGCTGACTTTGCAATCAGGGATGAGAAGGAAGGCTGCTTAATTGCCGGAAACATAAAGATATGCAGAGGAGCATCAACTTCTGCATCCTAACCACTGTCCAGCCATGGAAAAACACATAACTGCTCCTTTATGTTTCCCTAGAAGCAACTTCCAGGGAGCTGATGAAGAAGGTCTGCCTGCATACACACAGACTTTCCTGGATAACATCTCTGAATCACCATAGCTGTGGGCTGCTCAGGCTTTGCTCCCACCGGGGAATTATTATCATTTCTGCCTCTGGAGTCAATCCAAGACAATACTTCCTTTTCTCAGTAATACTGATTATTATTGCCCTTGTATGTGGGAGCCCCAAGTGCAGAGCGAGCACCCACAGTACTGCATGTGGGGCAGCCAAGAAGCAAAAAAAGAGGTTATCTGCCCAACAAGCTCTGAGTCACTTCAGCATGTTAACGCTGCTCCCATTAACTGAAGCATTTTGAAGGATCTTATCCGGGGATTCCCCTGGCATGCGGAATCTTTTGCTCCTGCACATGGAAAGAAGATGGTTGCCTCAGCAATGCCATATGCAGTTCTCAGTATAGGACCAGCTGCCATTTAACACTAAGAGCACCCCGTATAATTTGCTGGTCCTGCTGCCTACTGAATCACCTGTCCCACTTGCTTATTGCTAAAGCTGTCTCTGCCTGCCAGCCTCCAGAGACCAGAGATTTCCAAATGGCTTCCAGTTTTGGTAGCTCAGCCCAAAAGCCAATAACTTTGAGAGGTGAGTTCTCAGCTCTGTTTCCTCTGTACTCTCCTTCCCAGTTTTTATTTCAGCAAAAGCTACCTAGTTCATGTGTCCCTTATACAACTCATTATCCACAAGCAGCAAAGGTAGGACACCACAAACATTAGAAGGACAGCATATGCAGAGCTGTGTATTTAGGAAAAAGCATCAGGACAATTAATGTCTGGGCTCAATCAACAAAGCAGGCCAACAGAGTTGGGCCATTCATTTGGTCACCAGTTGAACACATGAGCAGCCTGCCCTTGAGTCCTTTTTCCTCTTCACTGTACGGAGGCAGAAAAGGGGCATCCGACCTCCAGCTTCTACCAAGACACCCAAGAGTAATGAGTAAGCCACATCCACAGCAAAACCGAAGAGACCAATTCGTGTTAGTGACACAGGCTCGAACATTTAATGGGGGATCGCAACTATAGGGACTGTTCTCAGTCAGGTGTTTCATCTATAGACAATTTGTGCACAGCTTTTCCATCAAACCCAGGATACTAAGGGCCATTAGCAGTCATTTATGGATGTCAAAATACCTTTGGCTTTTGGGTACTCAGCTATCTTGGAGGATGAGGGCCTTTAAAAAGCATGCTTTTCCTCACAGGGTTGTAAAAAGAAGTGCATTGATGAGCCTGAGGCTCTTGGATATTGAAATAGGGGCTACCCAGCATGAATTGAAGCTGCAGCAAAACTGGATTCACAAATGCGTTCAGAACAACAAAGTCCAAAAAGGGTCTGAAGTCTGAGGAGGAGGAGGAGAGGTTGTCCAGGGTGAGGTCTGTCTGAGAATAGGTGTAAATAGAATGAATTTAAGGAAAGGAAAATTTAGGCTGAATATCAGGAAATGTTTCCTGACAGTAAGAAACACAAGGTTGCGACTTGCTTGCCCTAGGGACGCTCTGGGAAGATTGTGGTTTGAATCATGTTACTGCTGAGCTGGACAGAGCACCAGATAATAAAATGCAAAGGAACAATCCCAGATTGCTCCCCTGGGATGTCAGAGATGACCTCATAGGTGTTCTTTCCACCTCTAATCTCTCCACTATCAGTCTGAGCACAACGGGAAACATTGAGATCACGCCCTTTGTATCCTTCACTGTCCCTGGGAAGGCAGAGAAGAGCACCAGGGGCCAGGCATACTTTAGATGCCAGAAACCTAGCAGAGGTGAAAATGGGTTATTTCAAACAGGGGGGGTGTGGAGGACGAGGACAGGACAGCACTCCTTGAGGCAGACTGTCCAGAGTCCAAAGCAACTCCGTGTATTGGAGCACATGGAGGAAAAGAGTCTCGATGGACTCTGGGCTCCTTCCTGCAGACTGACGGTGCTGTTCTCTCTTAAACTGAGCTGCTTTTTTAGGACATATCTGGGAAACCTTCACACAGCCCAGGCACGGCAAGTTCTTGCAAAACAAACAGGAAAAGGTATGTGGCTGCATATAATGGATGTTGAAGCTTTGCACAGTGTGACTAGTTCAGGGCAGAAGACGTGTCTTCAACCACCTACACAGCTCCAGATCTAACCCCCAAGAAGATCTTGGACACCTTTCCTGAGCTGTTCTAGTGCTTTCCACTTGCAATCTTCCACATATGGGATAGTCATTTATTGGGTCAGCTCTGCTGCAACATGCTACAAATCTTCTGCAATGAAGGACTTTGAAGGTGACGCCTTATTGACTTCTACAATGGCATAAAAATTGGGGATGATAGCAAAAACAGGATTCACATTTGCTCTTTGATCTGGAAAATCCCCACCAGGGGGGTGTTCTCTCTTGCCCAGAGCAGACACACAAGGCAAATGGTTCATTAGCTAGAGCCAGCCCTTCATTTTGTAGGTGAGCAAGCACAGACAGAGGGAGAGCAGACACATCCATATGGGATCAATGGCAGTCAAGCGTAGCCCCAGCACCCTTTTTCCTTCCCTACCTCCCCCCTTCCTGAAATAATAATCCATTGTCACCATGTACACGACTCCATACCAAACTTGAAGCTGTAGTTTGGTTCCACTTCTGGAAGGTTTAGCATTTGGTTTGTATTACTGCGTGCCTATAATCTCCCTCTGTATGAGGATGACTCATACTGCCAAATAGCCAGGCACTTGTTGAGCGTATGCCGAGTTTTTTCAGTTTCTTTGCTGCCATGATGCCTCTGGTGCATATAAGTTCCACTTGGAAACTGATCACCGCTTTAGGGACTCATAAATATTATAAGTGAATAGCTCTCCTCTGTGATTCCCCATTTGATAGAAGGGCAACTGGTGTGACAGTGCCAGAGCTAATGGTGGGAGGGTTTTGGAAACCAAAGGCATTACTGTTATTTGTATTGCCACAGCAGCAAGAGGCTGAGATCAAGGCTCCAAGCTGTTAGTCACTACAGTGGTACTTAGGGAGACTGTCCTGACCTTTAAAGAAATGGAAAGAGAGTCAAAATGACTTATGCAAGAACAGAGCCAGGAACAAAGCTCTGTTCTCCTGGGGACCAGACCCGTGGGCAAGACAAGATCATGTCTTCACTCTGTGGTGTAATACTAAGAGACCAGCACTCCTGCCTGCTGCCACCATCCTGGATGGTAAAAGAGAGAATGGCCCTGCTGTTGGGGCAGCTACCGGGTGAACCTGCTCCCTTGGGCAGCTGGAAGACGGGTTTTGGAGCACTCTTGTCTGTGCAAGAGAAGCTGGCACAGTGGGGTACCTGCTGTGCCCACACTGAGGTTCTTAAGAAATACCTTTTTTCTCAAAAAAGGGGAGAGGGAGCAGAATTTTCAGGGGAAAAAAATGTGTCTCTTCATGAAGAGACGTAAAGTCCTTCCATCCGCCGCAGAGCCACGGTCATTGTTTAAACTCTTGGTCTCTGTCTGGTTGCTGTTGTTTGTGTTGCCAACGCAGCCAGTCCCAGGAAGGGAGGAAACTTGGCTGGTAGACAGACAATGTGTTTTCCCTTCAAAGCAGGGTGTGAACTGGGGCTGGTTACAATAACACTTTCCACTTTCCCCTTTCAGGGATCTCCTTCTACTTCAAGTGGGGCAGGCAGGATAAACACAGCGACAGGTCAACAGCAGTTCTTGGCTCATGGGAGCAGATGACCGCAGCGCTTGAGAAAGGAGCCTCGATGGAGACTGACCTGGCATCTGACTGCTGCTTATGTTTTCCCTTGTGCACCACTTCTTGGGACAACTGTGCTCCTTTCCCCATCGTCCTCCTCCAATTTGGCTGTAAGCACTTCAAGGTAGGGGCATCCTTAGATTTTGTGACGGTGGCAGAGAGGTCCTGGCTAGGACCTCCCTGTGGTCCTCAGGTCTCCTGGAGAGCCTTTCTCTCTGGGGGGATGCAGGTGCGTGTCCCTCACGTGCCTCCTGACCTCTTTTACACCACGTTCCCAGTAGACACACCTAACATTAACCTGAGGAATGTCTTCCTCGGGGCTGGGGAGAATGAATCAGTTTCTTTCCTATTTTAAATTTTGCATAATATAAAGAAGAATTCTGAGCTCCACCCTTCAGAAATTTAAGCTTACTCATTGCCCCGGGCTCCCCCAGGCCAAAACTCCCTGCCTACCTTGCCAGCTTGAATAAATCACCACAGTGGTGAACACTCACTCCATTTCAGAGAAATTGGGCTGCATCCATCAGCCCAGAGTGTTCCCTTCCTCTTCCCACCGCCATCCCTCCCCTTCTATCCTGCAGGTAACTTTATTCTAAGGGCTAACGAAGGAGATCTTCCCAGATGAATGGTTAAGTCTGCAGGTGAGTATGAATTGCCTCCTGCCACTCGGGACTGTCCGGTGCAGTTTGGTGCACGCGTGGCAGAGACCCTGACCTGCTGGAAATCCACCCAAACCTACAGAGGTGCTCTAGGAGGGGTCCCTGCAGAAGGTGAAGTCATTTGCAGTGGCTGGTCCCAGCTTGCTATCCTTTCATATGGTAATTCTCCAGGGCAGGCTGCATCATGGTGTTCAAGGGATACAACCCAGCTGCTGGAGGGACTGATCCTTAATGCAGTCCCCTGATTCATAGTTTGTGTAACCTCTGTGAATAATCAATGAAGCTCGCTTCTCTTCTGCAAGGAGACTGCCTTGGAGACAGCATTGTCAGGACAATTTTCTCTGACAGGCAACCCGCTCTTTTCCTTCCTTTGATTTCAGTCCAGTTTGAATGCAATGACCTTCCCTAAACCAAGTGTTTTGGGGTTGCAGGCCACAGCATTTGTCATTAATGAGCTAAATTTAGGACGCAGGTCTGGATTCAGGAGACCTACAGACTAATCTGTTTAGACTTGGTGAAATGGTGAAATCTTTTAAATGAACCTATTTTTGAAGAGAGGGGAAAGGTGAAAAAAAATCACCAAAATGTCCCATGAAATCATTTGAGTCTTGTCAAAGTGTTTTTGCCAAAAAGATCCCAGTGCTTTTAATATCACCATATTTTGCTATGATTCTATTTTAGATTGTCCCCATTTTTCCCAGTCAAAATGCCTGTTTGTTTTTAATGCCGGAAAAACCTGGCTGTAAAATATTTTAAGTACTTCCTTACAATATGTTCAAATCCAAAATAACATATCTCATCCAGGTCCTAGGAAACTTTTCTACTAAATATAGAGTTTATAGGATTATTTTTAGACTTTCAATTAACAAGAAGTGGAGCCACATAGTGCCAGGGTACTAACAATTTTGAGGTCTTTTGGGAAAGAGATTTTCTTAATTCCCTTGGTTTTATGTACTTACTCCCAGGCAAATGTACACGCAAGTGTACGTGTGTGTTTAAAAATGCCAGTTTATCACAACTGTATTCCCAGTTCCTCTGTTAAATGTGACCTTGGTAAATCCCTTATATTCCAATCCTCAACAGCATTGGCAGGGGTTGCGTAAAGCCAAAATCACTAATGTGCATGCAGCAAAGGTGGTTTGCTAATTCAGGTCCAGCGGGGGCTCTCGGGCACCTGCTATTCTCAGCTGCCCGGAGCTGGCCTCCTACATCCCTGCACAGCGGATGGGAAGGATCCGTGCAAGGTGAGGACGTTCACCAGCAGCAGTGTCTGCTATCGGGGCTGTTCTTCCTGCTCGGCATTTCGCACGCTTCAAATATTTGTAAGCTCCTGTATCACACGCTGGTCAAAGTCCATTCCCAGCTGTTATCTCTTTTCCCCTTCCCCTGTGACTCGGTCTCTCTGGACCAGCAATCTCATGGCTGCTCTCTGGCTCAACCAGGGACGAGTCCTGCTGCCCCCCCGCTAGGTCCCCCTCCCAGTCACTCTAAGACCCTTCTGCTAATGGTGCGTATTCATGATGCTGATTGCGCTCTCCTCCCACCACCCTCTGGCAGAGCAAGAAGGAGGTGACACCTGTGAGGAGGACAGGGAACAGTGACCTAATCCAAGTCAATTAACCAGGGATTCAATGCTAAACTGCTAATTACCTGCACTTTTCAAAGGGCAAGACTGCAACTGTTTCAGTGCTTCCTGGAAACTCTTTCTCTCTTTCTTTTCCATTTGCCTTTTGTGCCTGTGGACAAGTCTGGAACAAGCTCCTGCCCAGGCTGTCTCCAAGCTAAGCCTCCTTGCGCTTGCCACGCAACACGTTGCTCATCACTGCGCTGCCCTGCGCAGACGGAAGAACATCACCGGCTGATTTTGAAATGCAAGCCAGATTTCACCCGCTACAGAGATCCCCAGGCAGATTCAGCTCCACGTTTAGTCATCTAACCTCGTGAGACTGCTGTGAGCAAGGTGCTAAGCTCCCTTTATGGAGAGCTGATCGGTGGACACCTGCGACTCAATTAATTTCCCTAAACACATATCTAGCGCCATTTGAGAGGCTCTGGGACATCCTACCTGGCCGCTGGTTGCCAGTCCAGAAGGGCATGCGTCTTCCACACGTCAAGTGTTATAAAGCTCAGGCTCATGAGGATATCTCAGATACCTCAGGGCACATCTGATGATACTTTATGTCTATGATTAAGCAACTGAATTGAATCCCTGGGGTTGGTGAAGAAAGAGACGATTCTGCAGTGTCTTTTCTTTGGGTTTGGAGGAGAATAAAGAAACAGGTGAATAAAGAGAGAGATGAATGAGAGAGAAGGAACAGTGGGATGGATGGATAGATGAGTGGAGGATTCTTCACTATTTCTAGCAACTGCCAGCTTGGTGACTGAAGATGAGGTTAGTAGAGGACCTACTTCCAGGTATTGGTTTGTACCAATTCACATTGAAATTTGTCATGCAGGTTTTTTTTCTGTGAACTGTTATAGGTTTGACAAGAATTTCACTTTAAAGCTGTGCCTGGCCAGCCTTGTGCGTGCCACACACTCAAAAAATACAAGCCTGGAATATGTTATTTTTCTCCACACCTAGAAACCTCAGCTGGTTGTTGGCGGAGAGGTGGGAGGGAAAGGACCTGAGAATTCAGGGTGAGAGGAGATGTAGCAGTTTGGATCCAGAGCTGGCTGAGATGCTAGAAGCAAATCAAGAAATTGGATTTTCCCCATAGAAAAAGTCAACAGTAGGAGCTTTGAAATGTCATATCAGGTCTTTTGCCAAGCAATGGATTGTATAACAACTTGAAAATGAAAAGAGCAGTGAGGTGGCATGTTAGCAGGGGACACTAAGTTAGTTCAGGCGGTACTCTATTAAGTGTGTTAGTCTGAGCTGGCTGTTTGAGGTTCCTTCTCGGGTGAGAGGATAGAAGAAACACATCCCTTAGTGCTGATCCAACCCCATGGGTGAGGAAGGAGGGGATACTCAGTGGCAGTTCTGGCATGGTTGTCAGGAGAACCTTGTGACTAAAGCTAACAGAGACACAGGGGTTGGTGAAGCAACCTGGACAGGTATCAGCCAGCTATTCAGCAGTCACACCGCTCACCATGGCCACAGTTCATTGTGTCTCTTCTTCTAGAGTATTTAGGTGTACACATGCCCTGCAAAACTGAGATGCAACCCAAGAACCTGGTGTAACACGTATTCAAGGGGAGCCAGGGGTTTCTGCATCTAATTGGGGAAAAATATGAGCAGCCCCAGACCCTCCCAGTGTGTGGACGTGGGGATGTGGTGGGGTGGGGAGCATACTTTTGGTGTCCTCTGAGGCGCCCTTTGCTGTCCTGCAAATCTGAGGTGTACAGTTTCCAGACCATGTTCCTTCCTACCACCGGGCCAACAGCAGATGCCTGGTGGAGCATGACATCTTATCCCAGCCTCCAGGAAACTCCATTCAGCTCCTCTGGGGCCAGTTTCCAAGATCCAAGCCAGCCCCTTGGGGGAGAGACCCACACAGTCATACCTTCTCAGAAACATTTCCTGACAGTGTTCCCCAAAAGCAATCTGAAGAAAGAAAATGCTGGATTAACACCTGGATAATAGTAATAATAATAATGACAGTCTTTAGAATCAACAATAACCATGTCCCTGCCACAGGTCAGTACTCCACTCAGGTACTCATTCAAGTATCCCCAGACACCTCTCATTCCTCACACCCCGACTCAGCAAGGTCTCTATTCTGCCTTGTGCTTTCCACCCTTTTCAAACTGGCAAGAAGAGCAAACCTTGCTC
>JANHGO010005721.1:0-22569 GCA_024606505.1 Aquila spilogaster
TACACCATTTTACACCAACATGGACCTGCTTGGACTGGACTTATATTTATGTTGTATTAAGTTACTAATCTATATATGGGTTATAACAGCATCTGGCAAAAAATAATCAGGCCCTGTGTTGGACTGAGATTCGCTTCTCTAAGAGGAGAGATTTTGTTGTCTATGGCAATTTTCTTGTACAGCTTGTATCTTTCTTTATTTTTTTTTCCGTTTGGTTTGTTCTTTTTTTTTTCTGTTCGCAGTTCCTTTTGTAAGATACGTTTTGGTTTGCAAGACCCCCCTACAAGTACATTCCTGTATAAAGTATTTTGCACTATTTAAAAAAGGAAGAAAGAAACAAACTCATATTGATGAAGTCAGGTCGTGCAATATAATGGATAGTCGCAATGTTCATCATTGTACCTGTCATGTAACTAATTCTAAATGTACTATTTTAAATATGTAAAATAAATTTTCACCATGAGCATGTTTTCATGAGGTAAAAGAATTAGTTTGACCCTTTTTTGTTTTGGTTTTATTTGATTTTTTGTTGTCGTTGTTGTTTTGTTTTGTTCATAACTTTTTGTTGCTTATTTAACAAATGTGTGGATATATATTTTTCTTTCTTGATTTTTAGAAATTTGTCAGTCTGAAATGCAAGAAAGTGGTTTTTTTGGTATTAAATACTGAAGGTACAACCCTCTTTTCAAGTAATACCGACTGATTTCTTTTAACGTCTAGAACGACTACGTGGTAATGCATGATGTATGCTACAAATTCTGTTATCTTACACGAGTGCCTTGAAGCACAGAATTGAATATGAAGAAAGATTTTGTGGCAGTTCCACTAAAAATAATTTGAAATCTGCTGAAAAGAAAAAACGATGACTCCGACCCATGAGTCAGTGATCTCAGGCATAGAACTGAATGCTACTACAAATCGCATGTTAAGCCAGAAGAATTGCTCAGCACGTCTCTTGCATGTGTGCCACAGCCATTCCTGGGTTCCTCCTATAACCAGGCTCTGCAACCTTGTGCCTTTACATTCAGCCCCAGCACCAGGCTCCTGGTGAAGACTTTTGTTTCACGGCAGCTATAAAGTCAAATTCTGTGATTGAGTCATATGAACTGGAGCCAGGAAGCCGTACCAGAATTGAAAGGCACATGCATTGCACTTCTCTCTTTCTCACTGCAGTGACACTTAAAGACACTTAAAATCATGTTTTCAGATTCAAAGAACTAAAACAATGCTGAAACAAAAAGATTCTTGACTGACTTTCTACTGTAAGTCATATGGGTAAAAAATGACCTGGAGCAGGTGTTCTCTTCAGCCCTATCTAGTCTGCCATGTCACGTGGACTTATTAGTATAAGTAATAAAACTGATTTTTCTGTTGACAAATTCAGTACACAAAGTATGTGGTAGATGCAATAGTGTTGGCATCATGATAGCTGAAGGTCAGGAAGTCCGTCAGCCATGATCTTGACTCAACCATATCTTAAAGAACAATGTCACAGTCTCAAAGTGTTGGATAACTTCCCCTGCTCTGCACACCTAATTTGGACCTCCTCCAGAAATGCCCAAATACCAGGCAGCACCTACTGGCTGGGATGGGCAGGGCATGTTGGTGCTCCTTGTGCCAAAACGTAGCTGCCCATACCAGCTGTTAACACCACACAAGCACAGTAGGAACCATTTTAGTCTTATGTCAGTGCAGCCAATTGTTGGGAGAACACTGATTTTACTTTCTTAAAAATGAGCTATTGCACAGTGTCAACGAGGTGCTGAAATACAACCAAAGTAAGCTTATGAAATATGAAATGGCCACAGAGTTCTTGGGGGATCATCAGCTGTGTGGGGCAGCCTTTGAGTCCTACCTTGCTAACATACTGCATTTTATTGGCATCGCAGGTGGTCGTTGGATTACATGCAACTTGCTTTGTAAAATGTATCAAGGTACTGTAGACATGACATGTGCCAAACATTGGGCTTAAACATGCAAATCAAATTTGCATGACTTAAAGGTGGGCAGATGCTTTGAACCTGGATCCCAGCTCATCACACTGCTGTTTTGAGAGCTTTCTGCTTTGGACGACATAACCCTTCCCAAATCCTCCCCAACCTGCCCACTATTTAAACCAAATGAAATTCATATTGAGAAGTGTTTTGTTTTCTTCTTGATTTTTTAGTTTTTTTTGTGTCTGCTTTGACATGCAATTTCTGTTGTCAACACAGCATTGCTCTTACAAAGGGTGACGCGGTCTTTTTTCTTTTTTTTCCAAGAGTAAGGTCATAGGCACAGTAATGAGGGGTGAAAAATGTACTGCAAATCGTGCCCGCTGTGATGGTAGCCAAAAAGCATGGACTGATTGACAGCCTCTCTCTCCAAATTAACAAAGTCAAATATTATACTAATGGAAAGAAATTCTTGGTCTTGAGAGGCATGGCAGAGCTTGCCGTTCTAGGAAATGCCTTATCTCTTGGAAAGTTAATGATGTAGCTCCTATCTTTTGAGCTATTCGTGTTCTGAGAAACATGTGGAGAATACCTTGAATTCCTTAAAATTTGTAATTTGCTCTACTGTGTAATCTCATAAAACGGTTCTCATTTATTTGCATTCATTTGACTGCTTTAACCGGCAAGACTGAGGTCTAAATTGACCTCTAGCAAAAATCAATTTCTGTTTGTGGCAATGCAAGACAAAATCCCTGAAACCAGATGACCAACTTCCAGTTGCCTGCTTCCATCATGGGATTTTTGTTCCTACTCCATGCATTTAAACAGCAAGTGTGGCACAACATCTGCTTTGCAGAACTGTTTGGTTTGGTTTTTAACTTCAACTCTCATTGCTCAAATAGAGATAGGCATATTGCCAGTGGCTTTCACCTTCTAGGGAATTGCAGTAATCGCAAACGTGGATGCTGGTTCCCCTTTCCAAATCCTTCCTTCCTACTATGATTTGCCATTTGATTGCTGCGTTTTTTGGTACAACAGGAAGTCATGTTCATGGCATACCCTGCGCATGAGAAAGCGGGCGGAAAAGGAGAGCAGTGGCAAAAATGAAGCCAATGGGCCACGTAAATCCAAGGATATTCTGGGGAACAAAGTCTCTGTTAAAGTGAGTAAGGCCATCTGAAAGCTGTGTGCCGCTCTCCTGCTTCCCATCCTTTTCACCCCCTGTAGCATCCTCTCCTGAGAGAGGGAGGGAGCGGCAACTTGGGGTTCGGTGTTTTTTTTTCCCCCACTTCAGTTATCTTTTTTTTCTTTTTTTCTTTTTTTTTTCTTTTTTTTTAGTATCCATTTTAGCAGGATTTTTGCATGCAAGATAAAATGCAGCCTTTGTTTTTCACTTTCTTTTTCCCGGCATCCCTCATGCAAGTAAGTAATCTTCATTAAACAGGAAAAAAAAGAAGCTATATATGAGGTTAAATAACCGCTCTTAACGTTGGGAAAACAGCGTCTGATTTACCTCTGACCTATCCCAATCTGCAGCTGCATCAGAGCAGCTGCAGCAGTGAGAAAGCCACCGGGGGAAACGATGGCCTTAGTGACTCTGACGAGTTTTCCTTATGCCAGAATTTCCCCACAGCTTACAGTAAGGGGTTCTCAACCTTGAGATGCTTCAGATATTTGCTCAGGGGAGATGGTCTCAGCGACCTTTTTATTTCCCTATCATCAGACAGGGAAGAGATGCTGATGCGGTCTTGTCAGGAGAGGGTTTTGTGTGTGTGTCCGTGTTGTGTCCGTGTCTGTCTCTCTCTCTCTGAGATCTCCCAGTAGGGAAAAGGTTGAGAATGGTGGGGTTAAGCTCCATCTTCTGCTCTGGGTACCTGACTACTGTGCTCCAACTCGGAGGATCCGTCCCTATAACCCAACCGTGAGGCCTGCTCAGGACTAATGTGGGGGTCTTCCCTCCCAACAGAGGCAAGCAAACGCTTGTTGTGGTTCTGACACAACCAAAGCCCAGCCTTGATTCAGGAAAGCACTTGAGCATGTACTATGGATCCACTCCCTTCCAGGAGAGCCCGTGATGAAGTGTTTTCCTTTCTGGAGGCTTTCCGTCACGTGTGCCTAGTGAAACAGAGATGGCATGTGCAAAGGCCACTGCAGGCCACCTGCCCCTCGCACCCAGGGTCGGCCTCAGGGCAGCAGTAGCTGCAGCATGGTGGTCACAGTGCTTCTTCTGCTGCTTCCCTGCTGCTGTGCTGCCAGAACGACCTGCAGCATCACTGCCTCTTCTTTGCCAAAGCACGTCTTTGCCTTTGCTTCCCTTGTGTTGTTGGTTTGGTTTGGTTTGGAGTTGGGTTTTTTTCTTTGGAACGCTTTCTGTCCTGTTACCCATTCCCATGCTCACAACTCCTGTGCTGCTCTGCCCTGCCTAACCAATCTCTCCGCTAATCTCTTGTTCTCTTTCTTCCTCTTCATGCTGCCAAACAAGGAGACAAACAGCTCAGAGGAATCAGAGTGTGATGACCTTGACCCCAATACTAGCATGGAGGTAGAGACAATCATCCTTGTCATTATTTTTTCCATTAACATGTGCCTGTTTTGAAATGCCTTTGCTGAAAGGGGAGCTGGTGGGTCTGCATCGCTCATGGACATACCTGCCAATTAAGTATGAGTCATACAGAGCACCAGTTCTGGTTTTACCAGGCGGTGAACTGGAGTTTTGGCCACCTTTGTGATAGCAGCAATGGAGGAAGTTGAGGAACGAGTTCTTGCTGAGCTGGAGGCTGCCCTCAGTCATTGCTTCCCACCTGTGACCTCGTTCAATGTAATGATCATGCTTGCATGTCAACTACCGAGACACGTAGCAGATTTCCACATTAAAAACACTTCTTGTCCTGACAGCATGCGCTGAGCTGCCAGTCAGACCTGCGTTGTGAATTCCTGGAGCAAATGTTGTCGCACCACAGCAGGTGCTTTAAATCATCTAGATGAGAAACGACAAAGTTTATTTTTTCTCCTAGCAGGTGATGTTATTAAATAGTGGGAAACTGCATTTCTTTAAAGGTACTGAAAGGGTGTTGTAAAATTAGTTGCTTTAATGTACTTGTATTATAGACAAGACTAATGCAGCTATGGTGACCCAGTTTGTGATGCATTACACTATTTTTTCCAGCATTAAGCCATTGACTCCAGTGCAGTGACCAAGACGCACCTTATTGAGAGCCAGAAGGAGCTTAAAATCACGAGAGCTATTTATCTAGTTCTTCTCAACTAAAATCTTGCAGAGCCCATGTTTCTTCATATAAGTGACCACACTAAGAACTTGTGTACATTGTACCAAGGCTGAAAGGCAAGGAAAAGGTTCCATGAGACCTTTGTGATTTTGTAGACATAGTAGGGCAAGTAATTGGCAAACAGGGATATCACATCTGCAGGATGCTCTTAGCCAGATTGTACTGCACACATCCCACAGAAGGAGGCTGATCTTCCTCCTGGAGGGGGATAAGAAAAGTGTTTTGGGATGCACCACCTAAGCTTTTAAAGGCTCTATTCTATTTTAATTGTGTTTGTGTCAATAAATACATCTTTGAGAAGGGGATGTGTTCTAAAAGAAAGCCTTTGACCCACCTGACGTGCCTGAGGCTGAACGGTGCTTACCACTAATGCCGCAATATTCTCAGGAGTGTCTTTGTGTTTTCAAAGAGCGTTTTGCCAATCACAGGTAGTAACTGGAAGCTTATATTATTTGTTATGAGGCAGTGTCCATTTACTGCGCATCAACCTGTATAAGCTTTATGTTGGAAATTTCTCTGTGAAGCAAAAAAGATCAGCTAAGATAGAGAGGTGATACACAGAGCTGGGTGAGGATCGTTGTTCCTTTTGCAGAGGATTTCTGTGTTTTGACTTTGCTCAATAGGAGGAAAAGCTCAGATGTCTTAAAATCATCAGTGGGGGGTACCTAGGGCCTCATGCTGTTTGCATACAGTCAGCTCTCCACACACCTGGCTCAGCTCGTGACACTTCTATGGGCTGTGGGAGTGCTGATGCAGAGCTGTGTCCTGACCCAACCATCACCGTTCAGAGGTGCACACAGCCCTGCCCGGGTCATGAAGGCGTTGGTCGCTATTACTGCAGCCTTGGGTGGGTCACCCGGCCTCTCTTACGGCCTGTCACCCCTAACGTGCTGATGCCTTCCTGTCATACATAAGAACACACACTTGGTGCTCGAATAGAGAGACCTATCTCTAAACTCAAAGCAGCCATATTAACTACTTAGAAATATCAGTATGTTTTACCTCCAGCCTATTCCCTGTGCAAGAAGCCAGAAAGCTGGTCATAATATCTATGAAGTCCCTTTCACCTCCACCTTTATAAAACATATCTGTTTAGTAGATTCCAGGTTATTGAAGCACTTTGTTTTGCTTGAAGGAGAAATACAGAAGGAAGAAATGTGTAGAACACACATAGTTTTCAACATGCTGTTGCTGTATTTTTGCCTATAGAGGGATGTGCTGGCCCTGGAGAACTTTCCATTCATTGTAATTTGGAATAGGAACTGTATCACTTGGTGGCTGTTCAGTATGCAAGGAAAACAAATATGAATGGAGATGAAACATAGTTTCTGTTGTTTCAGAAAACAGAAGGTGCAAGCTGACCTCTTGGGCACGTGGAGTGTAGGAACAGACATTCACAGAGCAGCTGTAGCCACGTGAGAGATAGGAGTAACCCATATTTAAAGCAAATCAGACAGTCCCTTTGCACGTCTGTAGCTAATGGCACAGGGACAGGCAGTTGCCCTTCTGGGAAGAAGGTGCGTGCCCCAGTGAATCAGCCTACAGCTCCACACCCACGGCTGAGGTCCTGGCACCGACGTGACTGTCACACAGCTCTGTGTTGTAACACCCTGTGGGGTTTCAATATTGCTGGGGAGGTCACAAGCCACCTGTGCAGGTCCCATCGAGCTCTCTCTCTGCTCAGAGTAGCCATGCTCCTGTCCTGCTGCCCTTACAGGGCAGGAATGCTGAGACAGAGGGCGGGCAGCTCATTAGGTGCCAAGTCTGCTGGCAGCACTGCTACTGCAGCTCAGCTTTTGAAAGAGGAAGAAGTGATCTGCTTTGTCTGCAGGTAGATGATGGAGTGCTATGTAACTTAGTGCTTGGAACACACAGTAGCCTTCAAAACCAGAGACACCCCACAGCTAGTAGCTCTGCAGCAAGACATGGGGAAGAGGATAGATGCATGTGCCACTCTCAATGATATTTGAAAAGACATGGCAGTCAGATGAAGTCCCTGATGGCTGGAAAAAAGGCAATGCTACACCCATTTTTAAGAAACTGGAAAGGCTGACCCAGGAAACTACCAGCCCAGGTAGTTCTGTTATCATGGAGCAGATCCTCGTGGAAGCTATGCTAAGGCATGTGACAGAGGGGGAGGTGATACGGGATAACCAGCATGGGCTTCACCGTGGGAAAATCCTGCCTGACCAACCTAGCAACTTTCTATGATGGCGTAACTGCATCAGTGGACAAGGGAAGGGCCACTTGATGTCATCTGTCTGGACTTCAGTAAGGCCTTTGACACCTTTGTTCATTGCAGGGAGTTGCACCAGATGATCTTTAAAGTCCCTTCCAACTCAGACCTATGATTCTGTTTGACATGGTCAACACTTCTCATGTCATTCTCAAAGTCAGCCGAGCCCATCCGCGCTGATGGATGGCTCCCCACCAAAGGGGCTGAAAGGCCTGATGCCATTCATTTCTTAAACCATTTCTTCAGATACCATTCTCATTTTAAGTTACTTTTCCCTTCGGTGGCACCTACCCACATGTAGGGCAATACTTCTTTGCTCTTCTTGTCAGTAAATTTCTCTTGTGAGTTTTTTTTCACAGAAGGGAAGCTCGTGTCCCTCCAAAATCCCCACAGTAAAAGTTGACCGAGTCAGACTGAGATCTTTTCCTACAAATTGCAGTTGATTTCATTTTTCTATAGCACGTGTCATTATTTTTTTTTTTTCTGAGAGTCATTGATTTGTTGTTTTGTGTTGTTTTTTAAAGAGAAGGAGAATGGTGTGTGCTGCTGCCTGCTGCCAGGACGAGCAAATGAGTCAGTATTTTATTTTAACTCGGTGAACAAGAAGTGTTTACAAAATGCTGAGCTGCTTGCCTTGGAGTAAACGTGCCCTCTGCTGTTTAGCTGAAGCATGGATCTGGTTAGGAAGGGTTTGGTTGGCAGCCCAGCCTTACAGCTCAGGAAAAGTGGGGAAAAAAATAAGTGATGTATTCGATCGTTTCGGTGGCATTTGGCATCCTCTTGCCAAAAGGCTTTAATTTTGTCTAAGCTTACAGGAGCTGAAAGTGGAGACATGGCGGTGGGGTGTCGTTAGGCAGCATTTTATCAATTAACAGCTGAAGCTTTATCAAAGGAAATGTCAGTATTACCCCAAGACTCTTCCAGTGTCATCTAAGAGCAGTAGTTTTTCTTCTGTGATATTCCATTGTTAAGACAATGGAAGAAAACATTGGTAAGGCAATTATTATAAATAATAATGCCTTGGGAATTATTTAAAGTGTAGCATTATTTATTTATAGATACATCTGTAATTTATATGTCGCTGTAGCTGTATCTTCTAATGGTTACTTTAGAGCTATGAAGTTAATATAAAGTTTTAGGAGCGTTTATTTCTTGCAGTCTCTAATCCTACCGGGACAGAACTCAGTGAATAATAAGGGAATTCAGTGCATACTGCAGGAAAGGCAGGAGAGTGCTACAGGAGATGTATGTGTATTCCAGAAATGAAGATTTATGTGCAAATGAGCTGATGCCTCAGGTTACTAATCTGATAAATAATGGTCTCATTTAGGGGCAAGTGGCAAGTGATGGTTTTTAGATGGAAATCTCCATCCAGAGCAACCGCTTTTTCTTCCTTTGTAGTGCCGTGTGAATGCTGTAACTTAATCATGAGCGCTGTCTCCCCTTTCCCTCCCCACAGGTGGGGAGATGTTTTTCTTCATCCAGTGCCCTCTTACACCATGTTTTCTTTTTGCCTGCGGGATCCTGGTCCCCACCGAGCCATAGTTGCAGGAGAAAGGCTGACAGCAGGGGTGATGGATGAGACACAAAAGGCCATCAGTGTGCTGGTTGTATGAGGACTACAGAAATAGTCCTCAAAGTCCTCTCTAGGGATGCAGAGGGGGCTGGGTGCCTTCCAGGTTGCTGGGAGTGAAATGTTTGAGATCTTAATGCTCAATGGAAAGCACCTTTCCATGGAAAATAATGCCCCTGTGTGGTCAATGAGTCCATGTTGTGCCATATTGTTCTGCTATTGATGGGGTAAATGTAGCCTGAGGTCTCAGTGCTGGTACCAGAGGTTATCCTAGGGCTGTGAAGAAGGGCTATGAAGCTGAAATGGATCTGAATGTACTCAAGTGCCTCCTTGATGTCACTGCAAGCCACTCACCTTGGAAAACTATTTTTAACTCCCCAAAATAAACATGCATTGTGAAGATGTATCTTCGTGTTTGAAGGCTTATTGCTTCTGCTTCGTGGCCTGTTTTCTGGATCACTGCAATAACTCCTATCAGCTTTAGCAGACCATGAATTAGGTTACTGCTTCTTTGGCAACTTCCAAAACTGCTCCAAAATAGATAGTAACAAAGAAATTTGAGGTGAGATAAACCACTGTGGTATTTATGCTGCTTGATATTTATTAATTTGGCTTTGAATCATAAGGCATTATAATTAAACCTGTTAATGAGGCTAAAACTTAAACTGTGGTACACCATTATGCAGTACAGTAGAGTTGCATGTGAGAACTTACTCCTGTTGTCTTTGCTATCCCCCACCTTTTCTTCCAGGATTAGCACGATGTAATTGACATATATAGGCCATGGTGAGATGTTAGCTTTTCAAGTCTTTGCTAACTTGATCAATAAACTAGTTAGACAAAATAACTCTGAGTCATCCAATCCTAAGTGCCAATTAGAAAGTTTCCAGCAACCCTTTGACACAAGTGACGTTTTGTTCACGATAGGCCATGGGATGTTGCAGAACTGCTATGAAAAGAGGCTTGTATCTTTGTTTTAGCCCTTTTCTTTTTTCTTCCCCTGAAGCTGAGCAGGAGCTCCCCAGAGCTGGTTAGTGGCCAACACTCAGGTGAGGTACCCAGGTGCATGGTGCTGCAGGTGGGTCTGGAGCTGGGTACACGGGGCACGAACCACATCCAGGTAGATAGCAATCAATGGCTTGAGCATCACCTAGGCAGAGAGAAAGCACGATCCACCTCCCTCAGCCCTACTGTTGTGCCTGCTACCTGTGATACAGCTGACACGAAGTACACTTTACAGCCTTACAAAAACTGTAGCTTTCATTTTCTTTTCCAACCATGCACTGGCTTGTTCTGTTGTCACCAGAGCTTGCTGTGTTTGCCAGTTGTTAGAGACTGCTCATACCCACTGGTCAGTGTGTCTGCAGTTCTGGTCAGCCTCACCACGTTACCTTGTGAAACCAGATGTCTCTTTGTAATGGTCCAGAAAAATAATAATTTCTTTATATGTATTATTTCTTTGTATTTTTCAGATAATCAACCCCAATTTCATTCAGGAAGGTGAGTTAAAGACAGCTGTGCACTGACTTACCTGGAGGGTTGAGCCAGCAGTTGGGATCTGTTATCAGGGAGCTTCATGCTTCCCCTGCATCCACGGTCACAGCAAAGACAGCTCTCCCATCACTGGGCAGGGGAAGTGGTCCCTCCTTGCTGGTGGGCTCAGACAGTCTGAAATGATGCAGTGTGCCCAAACCTACCCCTCCAACACACACAGCTGCACCCAGCCTTGCTGTCCTGCCAGAACTCAGACCCAACACAGCCTGTCCCTGTTGCCTCCCTCCCTGAAGGAAGAGTTTTGATAACAACTCTGGGATGCTCAGTTTGGGAGACAGATTTACAACATTTAACCCTGACACATCACCCTCCTACAAAAAGCTCCCACAATTGGTCCTATAATGCATTCTCCAGAGTTACAGGGAGAACATCCTCTCCTGTACATTAAAAGGTGTTCCTCCATGTTTTTCTCCAGTGGCTCCAGAGTTTCTTGTGCCGTTGGTGGATATCACCTGCCTGCTTGGCGACACTGTGATGCTGCAGTGCAAAGTCTGTGGCCGACCCAAACCGACGATAACCTGGAAAGGACCAGATCAAAACATTCTTGACAATGATAACAGCACGGCCACGTACACGGTGTCATCCTGGTAAGGTCCTGCCCCTGGATTCCAACAAATGACAGTCGTACTGCCCTCAAATATGACACTAGCCAGGAGACAAAGCTCATTAGAGATGCAATTAATTGAGGCTGACATGGTGTGTCGGCACACCACTGAGCTACATGTCAGCTAGAAAAAGTCAAATGTGAGAGCTCAGGTAGCTCTATAGTTTCCCAGGCTGATATAGGGCATCTCCACAAAGTGCTTTGTTGGCAGACCTGAGCTCTGTTGTGCTATGCTCCAGGAGGCCAAGGCCGCTGAGTCTGTTGCAAGCCAGAAGCAATTAATGTTTTCAACATATTGCCTAACATTGCCTCCACTTTTCTGGTGGTTGAGTTTGATGCCATGCTCACCTTTGACAGGAACAGGAGCAGAGCAGAGCAAGTTCTCATCAGCATGCAATATCCTTCATTTATATATACCCAGATGACTGGCGGTTTTCTCATCTCGGGCTGAGGTAGTAACTCATGCAGCATTTCTGAGCCTTTCCTCAGCTGTTCCCCAAAGAGCCTCCATGTGCTTCTGGAAAGGCCACATCTGGCCATGCTTGGACAGAAGGATGCTTGTCTGGATGTTCCTGGCCCAACTTTACAGCAGACAGGGGGATGAACTGAAAAGTTCTGGAGTTGAATTCAGGTCAGGTAACAGCCTGCTGCTGGATGCTCCTCTGCAGCTTATGTAAGCTATTTGGGCCGAATGGAAAGGGAAGTCTCCAGGAGGCAATCTTTCATGTGAGCTTTTCAGCACCGCTGGCTCAGGCTGAGATGAACCCAGGGAGCACAAAGTCCGCGAAAGTGAAAAATGAATGCTAAGAGAGATCTTTTACATGTTAAAAAAAGAAAAAAGAAAGAAAAAGGAAAAAAGGATGTCTAATCAAGAGCTTCCTTCATTGAGCCTCATGAAGCTCCCCAGGGCGCTTAAAACTGTCTGTTTAGCTATTGCTCAGTAGATCGCTAGTGCCCTACCTTCAGTCCTCTGGCTGGGGTTGGGATGTAGGATATTTCTGTGTGGGGCTCTGTTTTACATCAGTCTCTCGCCAGTGCAGTCCCTCGCTGTGCACTATCAGCGCTGGCGTTCTCTCTCCTCTCGCTTGTTTTTCTGTGCAGCTGCTGCCTGCCAAGGAGAGGCCTAGCAGCTCAGCGTCTGCCTTACAAATCTTGCTGGCATCGATGTCCGGATTGCGGGGGAAGGCGATGTTTTTCTTCTGTCCCTTAACCAGCACAGTCAGGCCAGCCAAGGCCACAGTGTCCATGCGGTTACATCGGCAGCCATTTCCTTTTGCAGTTTCCAATGGCTTACGCAGTCAAGAACCAGTCTAGTTTTGCCATTAAGAGAATTTATTACTGGCTCTAAGCTGGGTCTCCAGCACAGCTAGAGCAGTTACACAAGCAAAATCTTTTAATTCAGGCCAACTCCCTTAAACTGAGTGTTGAAGAGCTGACTATCTGCAGACCTGCTACAAACTCACCAGATTGCATAGAACTGTTCATTTGCTTGGATTGGCCCAAGGACTGATCATTTCCCAAGAAATGATGTCCCACTGACATTTATTTTCCCCATCTGCTGTAGGATGTCCCCTCTTCTGGCCATGACTTGCTTCAGGGGTCTGGAGCTTCCCAGAAACATTGGGCACCCTGTTCCATTGGGCTGCCTTGTACATCTGCATGTTGCTTGTCCAGCCTGTGTTGGGCTTGCTACAGAGGCACCACACTCAGCTCCTCCCAAGGTCAGAAAGCTGTGCCTGGGAAGATCTTTCTGGAGATGTGGGGTCTCAGTGTCTAGCTATGGACCAGCACAACAGATGTTCAGCTCTTGCACTTTGCTTGCTTCCCCATCTCCATGGAGACCAGAGCGGACAGATTTGCCCTGCTGGCCCCATTGGGACTATTCTGCTCAGAGATTTCATTCGTGACCTAATACTGATGAATGGAGGAATTGCATTTGGGGGTGTTCCTTCAAATGAGTTAACAAAATCTGCATGCATGTGTGCTTGCAATGAACAAGCAGAACGAAAATAGGGATAAAAAGCATTAGGGAGCAAAGCAGCACTTTGTAATGTGGACTTCTTGCATCTGCAGTGACTCCGGGGAGCTCATGCTGAAGATTTGCAATGTGATGCCCCAGGACAGTGGCATTTACACCTGTGTAGCAACTAATGAGCATGGAACAGCATCAACCTCAGCCACAATCAAAGTGCAAGGTAGTGTACCTGGCCTTTACAGACAGCATTTATCTGATCTTCAGGATAAAGCACTAGGGCTGGTTGACATGACGCTGGACTCGGTGCTTGTTTTCTCTCCCCAAGGTGTTCCGGCTGCCCCAAATCGCCCCATTGCTCAGGAGAGAAGCTGCACCTCTGTGATCCTTCGCTGGCTGCCTCCATCCAGTACAGGCAATTGCACCATTTCTGGCTACACAGTGGAGTACAGAGAAGAAGGTAAGAGCCTTGAGGTGTGCTCACTGGCTAAGAAAATGAAAACAAAGTAATTCTGCTTTGCAGGACAATAGATTCCAAGAGCATCCTTGCCAGCACTGGGGTACTATTACCTGTTACTCACAGATCCCAAAGCAGAAGGCCAAAAGAAGCACTTCTGTCATCCAGCCCAACTTCTCATACACTAATGTTTTCTGATTCCTCTGTGCTATTCAGACAAGAGAAGTGTGTTAAGCTGAACTATATCCACCACTAAGGTGTCCTTTCATCGTTTGCTTTCTCCCACCGTGGTATCCATCAAGCCCTTTTGGTAGATGTTTCCTGGCAATGAAAAGACAAAGCACTCTCGCTAACTTTTTGTCTGGATTGTACTGCAGATTCCTTCATGCTTTTCAAGCTCAGCTCCAAAATCCACTTGTTCTTAAATCTAACCATCCTTTTCCCCCTGAGAAATTGGATAGAAAATGTACTGCAATGTCATGGTGCTCCACGGGCAGCAAACTTTGCCTTAGGAACATGACCTCTTGTGTTTTTTTTTCCCCTTCACCCTTCAAAAATCCTACCTCATGTTAGCAAATGTGCATAATGGTGTCACACCATTATGTTAGTATTAATCCCCAGCAGCTCCAGGTTTCATGATATCCACCAGGTCTTCTGCAAGCACTTTGCATGGATCCCCTTCCTCAGCTTCTCATGGGATTTGCTTTCTACCTCCTCCATATCTTTTTTGCATTACTTCTCTCTTAGCAGAGCTGTCAACGGGTCATTCTGCCATTCTTGCATTATCTTGCTGCCCAAAGACGTCACTGGTAGCACACAGCCTTGGACAGACTTGTGCATAGATCAGCTTGCCCCTTGGCTGCAGTTTTTCCATTGCTATCAGTCAAGTGAGGGGCATCTCCTTCCTCCCTCCTTTCACCAGATGGCTGTGACAACAAACAGCTTCCCGCGTCCCCTTCAGGTTTAACAGAAATAAATCTGCCTCCACTTCGCCTTTTAAAAACCCCATGGATTTTAACCTCCCAGGGCACCACATGGGAAGAGAGTCTCTGTGTGCTCTGTCTCTATCATCTGTCCTTTCCTCCCTCTGCACAACGCAGGCTCGCAGGTCTGGCAGCAGTCAGTGGCCTCCACGCTGGACACTTACCTTGTCATCGAAGACCTTTCCCCAGGCTGCCAGTATCAGTTCCGTGTGAGCGCTAGCAACCCCTGGGGGATCAGCTTGCCCAGTGACCCATCTGAATTTGTGAGGCTTCCAGAGTACGGTGAGTGGCCTCCTATTTGAACACAGATGTGCTCTGAGGCTGTCCCCGTGGTCCCTTTTCAGCCCCCAGAAATTGCAAGGACAAATTTAAAGTCAGTTTAGCCACACTTTCCCTTGGGAAGTTCTGGCTTTTGGTGGTCAAACACAATGGAATTGTGGTGGAGCACTGTGAAACCGGACACTCAGTGGTAATTTTTCTGTTTTTAATTAATATCATAGAATCACAGAATGGTCGGGTTGGAGGTGACCTTAAAGCCCACCAGTCCCAACCCCCTGCTATGGGCTGGTTGCCACCCACCAGCACAGGCTGCCCAGGGCCCCATCCAACCCAGCCTTGAGCACCTCCAGGGATGGGGCTCTCTGGGCAACCCATTAACATATCCTCACGTAATTTTAAAATATTCAGTTTATAGTCCACAGGAATCTGCCTTGTCTTTACACTTTCTTCAATGTGCTTTCCTCTCCCAAAGACTCTGCTGCTGATGGTGCCACTATTTCATGGAAGGAAAACTTCGATCTCGCTTATGCAGAGCTGCATGAGATTGGGAGGTAATATTAACCCTGCTTATCGCTGCAGTGAAATACCAAAACAATGGCTTGAGGCTTGTTCTTTAACAGGGAATTTAGGTCACTTTTTGTAGCAAGCTTGGAAATTGCTGCTCCTTTTAGAACACACTACGTACTGATTGAAATACACACCAGCTAAAATGCTGACTACATCTTGTCTCCCGAGACTAGTTGTGATTTGAGCATTGCATCTGAAACATGGATGACTGAATGCCAACCTCTGAATGACAGGGCAGCCAGATCCAGCAGTGCCTGTTGGTATCTGCTCTAACATCCCTGGCTCAGTGTGAGCTTTTGAAGTCAGGATGGCTTGCTGGTTCTGGATGTGCTTAACCTTGGAGGCTGTTTGCAGAAGTACTTAGGCATGTGACAGACTGAAAGCACATTCCGAAGGGCTGTGCTGAGTGGGGTGGTCAGTGAGCAAGAGCTGCATGACAGCTGATAAGGGACATGCAAACAGCGCAGGTTAAGGCAGCCAGGTCTTCACCTAGAGATCAGGGATAAGTGCTTCTGGGGCTGCAAGAGTAGAAAAGAATAGTGATATCTTAAAAACAGGCCAAGTGCAGCACATGGCTTTGTTAAGTACTCTTGCTTTCAGAAATGGTACCAAGCAGCAGGATGAGATTCCTAAGTGCCTTTGTGCCAGCTGTTTGCTCCGCATTTCTTACTGTATGCCTGAATCAGCAAGACAAAATGATTGCTTAGCCATTGCTTAACAAGGCTTTTCTCTTAGTTGTCTTAAGTTTGGGTTCATTATTCAAGCAACTGGAGAGAGGAGACTCATGGTTAGGAACAAAAAGGTAGAACCTGTAAAAACGACAGCAAATTGAACCCAGGAGATGTTGTTAGAGGACATCAGCACGGCTGCACAAAGTGCTCTGTTTGCTCTCGGTGTTTGCTAATCCCCAAAGGATCCAAACACCCGGGGTAAGAGACAGTGGTTCTGTGTTGGAAGAGGTTATGAACAACAAGAGAAGTCTGATTCCTTGTGAAATGTTAATGCATTGAATCAAATAACACTTTGAAAATCAGTCTGTTATCACACTGAAAAACGGGCATGATTTATTCATGGATCCCATTCATTATTCTGCTTTTTTTTTTTTTTTCCAGGGGACGATTCTCCATCGTAAAGAAATGCGTTCACAAAGCGACCCGGAAAGACGTCGCTGTAAAATTCATCAGTAAAAAAATGAAAAAGAAGGAGCAAGCAGCCCATGAGGCAGCTCTGTTACAGCACTTACAGCATCCTCAGTACATCACTATCCACGATACCTACGAGTCTCCGACTTCTTACATCCTAGTTCTGGAGCTGTAAGTACATGGAGCTACAATTCAAGTATCTGGGTGTGAATCATAGCGCTATTAAAACCAAGGATAAAATTCACCCCCGCTTCAGCAGGGCAAAGACTTTGTCATCTGTTTCTGATTGACTGTGACGTCAAATGAAATAGCCATTTTCTGCTGACTTTCCACTGCCTTTTCTTTACAGTAAATAAGATTCAGGGGTACAAATAAAACTGGTTTCTACTGTGGAAGTTCAGTAATTGTATCAGCAGTTAGTTTGTTCCATAGCATCAGTTTTATTCGAGCACTTTTGTCTGCCCTCTATATCTGAGCAAACGCACTTCAGCTGGATGGGAGCCTACATTGTTCTAATAGTTCTTCATGAAAAAAAGCTGCACTGGGACTATGTTTGTCCCTGTAAGGAGAGATAGCTACCGAAATCCAAAATGCTTCTTTGTTACAGTATATCCAGTCGAGCATATTTGGGCTCTTTGCTTGTTTATTTAGAGAGATAAATAAAACTAGGTGGAAAGCTTTGATTGAGTTAGCTTTCCCACAGAACACACCACTAGCTGAAATATCAGTGATTTTTTCTGCATTATGCAACCATCTCTATAAATAAATAGATGAATCCAAGTAATTGAGTGGATCTGTTTTCAAGGGAATCTCCTCTGTCTGCTGAATATGTCCTTAAGCAACTTAGTACACTTCGAGATTGTCACTAAATTTTTTGAGGGCCGGGGATGACAACTGAGGATTAATCAAGGATTAATCATTCCACCACTTCCGTGCCCTGCAGTACCTCGTGATATTGTTATATCCTAATCAAATCTCTCATTTTGATTTCCTCCATTTTTAGGTCACAAAGTTTCCATTGCAGTTTTGTTTTCAAATATTAGCTGTTCCTGCAGATGTCATGTGATCTTTCAGGTGTGGGGTTTGATTTGTTTGTAGGATGGATGATGGTCGACTCCTAGATTATCTAATGAACCATGATGAACTTATGGAGGAAAAAGTAGCTTTCTACATAAGAGACACAATGGAAGCCTTGCAGTACCTTCACAATTGCCGAGTGGCTCATTTGGATATAAAGGTAAGAAGAGAAGAGAATGATGCTAGTACTCTGCATCCTGGCACAGGGAGTTCCCAGCTGCACATGCAGCAAGGAGGTGCAGTCTGTGCCCCAAGAGGTGATGCTGAATGGACAAGTGCTAGCCTCCAGACCTGTTGACCAGAGAAAGGACTGGGTAACCTGCAAGGTCTATCTCTTCCTTCAGAGATGCACTATTTCCATAACTCACTGCTTTGTTCTCAAGGGCTTTCTGGAATAGGGATTTAATGAGGGAGAATGGCAAGAGTCAGTAGCTCCTGAATGTAGGAGAGTTATAAGATTCATCCCCAGGGCATGGTTTGGGCTCACAACATGGTAAGCATGGGGAGAGGAGGATGCAAGAGAGCAGGAGGTGGGAAGGGCTGGGAGAGAAAAGCAGCAAGCTGTGTGTACTGCAGAGTCTGAGAGAGGTGGGAAATACACCCAGGGAGAGGTTCAGAAGAATCTCTGCAGTCTGCAATGTCGTGCTCAGTGAGATTAGCACAGTTCATACCTCCTTTTATTAGTACACATGGCAGGAGGCACTGCACTGCCCTGGATTTGGCATTGTGTTGCCGTACCCACCAACACCCCAGTGATCTGGGAAGACAGAGAACTAGTGATTGAAGCTACGATCAAGTGCTCCAAGCTTTGCAGTCTGCAGCTTTGAATCAGGTTGCCAGGAGTATTAGGTAATCTATAATTTATTTGAAGACTTAAGCAACATTTAAAAATGGAGAATGAGAGTTGGATTTAACTGTCCTGTAGGGTGGACAATCCAGCTCCATGGAGGTCTTGTCTCAGCCCTGTAGCTCCCAGGCATGTCAGATGAAGTGGTGTTTTCAGTCCTCTGCTGCCAACTGCTACCAGTACAAACAATGAAAGCATCCCTTTTGTACAATATCTTAAGTGAACATTAGTCCCAGGACGCTATATTATCCTGGTTTCTTTCAGTAAGGCTGTTTGTATTTTCTGCTGTATTTATAGGACCTGTCAAAAAATAGACAGCACTTGTAGGTAAGAAACCGCACTGAATTCTTTATTTGATCACAAGATACTTCCCAAAAACAAAGTGGGAAGCCAATTTTAAGTGACCTATTTACAGTTCTCCTGAGTGAGGCATGCTAAATAAAGCACCTTCTGTTGCTGAGCAGGAAGCAGAAGATGCACTACTAGTGTATCTAGCCATGCCTTGTCCTAAGACCTAGCCATGGCTTGTCCTAAGATCTTGCTCAAGAACACACGCTAATTTTTGTCAGTGCAGACCATGCAAGACAAGAACAAGTGGAGAGGTTTGAACAGTAGTGCACTGTATACATAGAATATGCATGAGGATGAGGAGCTATAGGATAGATCCATAGAAATGTGAATATGGAGAGGCAGTGGGCAAAAAGTTTAATGTTTGCTTTACAAAGAACACTTCTGCTACAAATTACACACATTTGCATCATCCAGGTGTCACATAAACAAATGGCATTTAAATGAATCCACAGAGATACACAAGTCTTTCCTCAAAATTAACAAATCTGTCAGTGCTGTTAATCTGTAGAGATTGTTTGGAGAAAGATAAGCATAATAAGCATAATTACGTTTTCATTATTCTCTTTTCAACAGCCAGAGAATCTGCTCATCGATTTAAGGATCCCAGTTCCTCGTGTCAAGATCATTGATTTGGAAGATGCAGTTCAAATCACAGGCCATTACCACGTCCACCATCTCCTTGGAAACCCAGAGTTTGCAGCTCCTGAAGTTATCCAGGGCCTCCCTGTGTCCCTGAGCACAGACATCTGGAGCATCGGGGTCCTCACCTACGTCATGTTGAGCGGTGTCTCTCCCTTCCTAGATGAAAGCAAAGAGGAGACTTGTATCAATGTGTGCAGAGTCGATTTCAGCTTCCCACCTGAGTACTTCTCTGACGTGAGCCACGCCGCCAGGGATTTCATCAACGTCATCCTTCAGGAAGACTTCAGGAGGAGGCCAACGGCAGCCACTTGTTTACAGCACCCATGGCTGCAGCCACACAACGGCAGCTACTCCAAAATCCCACTGGATACCTCCCGCTTGGCTTCCTTCATCGAGCGCCGCAGACACCAGTACGATGTGCACCCCGTCCCTGGTGTCAAGAGTTTCCTGATGAGCAGGCTGAACCCTGGGACGTAATGCCCACCTCCCTGGACACTACACTGCTGGTCCTGAGGCATGGCGCAGGGAGCGAGCAGGCCCAAAGCAGAGCTTCTGTACATACTTCTGTATTCAGTGTTGGCATTTGAAGGTACAAATCTGTCCAGAGGTCACAGTACCTCCTCAGTTACTCAGGACCAAAGCGAGCAGGGTAACGGTGACAGGTACCTAGGTCCCCTCTTCAATGGGCACCTCCTGGAAGCATCTCCACAGTGTGTGGCAGCAAACACCAACCGGAGACAAGAGCCAAAACTGCAGTTGCCTTAATCTTTGGGAGGCAGCCTTACCAGAAATCCTCTTGGTCTTGCTGAACTGATTTCAGAGTGTACGAGAGATTAGGAGTAGGATAGTGTGTGGAGGAGTAAGTCTAGGCTGACCTTTGTGTGTATTGCATGACTGGGCTGAATGCGGCTCTCACTGAAGTCACTACATGTCTGCTCCAGGTTAACAGATGAATTTTGTGTGCTCTGTGTGCCCAGGTCTCCCATGATTTCAGTGAGGACTTCACCTGCAAGATCAGGCCTGTTGGATCAGCTTCTGTGGTGGCTTGGCTTAGATACATCCTCATTACATGGTAGTGCTTAGAATAAAATCCCATGTTAATCCTTGGGCTTTCTACTGCATAAAGTTAACATGCAGTACCTTTTGGAGCTATGATTGAGGCAAAGAATTCATTGGAGCATACAGCTGTTTCTGACTAAGCACAATGGGACTATGATGGTATGGTTTTTTTTTAAAGCATTTTATATACACTGTACAGAAATCTTTTGCAAAACCTGTGCATTGAGAAAAGGCTGCGTCCAATTTTTGCAGTATCTGTAAACTAGACGATGATTGATGAAGACAATTTTTTCTATCACAGGTTTTCAGTATACATATATTGTATCATATATATAAATATATATATATAAAGGATCCTGTTCCATTTCTAGCTTCAGAATTGCTTGGCCCAAAGTCCATCTAAAGCCTTTCAAAGTGCAGTTGGTAAGTGGTGAGTCCATCCTTGTGCTTAAGCTTGAAAATTGTTTTCAGTGTTTAAAGTATGTCATTTGTTTCATTTCCAGACTTGTAAATATCTCTCAGCTGCCATTAGCACCTCATCACCAAAGCATTCATGAGGATATTTTTATGTCCAAAGCCTAATTTGTAATAAAATAAAAAAAAAAATCCACAATTAAAATATTTCTCTCTTGCAAGCCAAGTTGTAACATCATCACACTGATGTTACAGTGACGGAGCCAGCCTTAAGTATGAGAAATGCCGGGAGCCTGCAGTGACAGGTCAGCAGTCTGTAGGCTGGCCAAGACTACTCTCTAGCAGCAGGACTGGAAGGGGAAACACCTCCCTGGCTGCTACACCATAAAACGCTGCAGCCTTCCAGGCTGATGATCAGATTTTTTTTCCCTTGGCATATGAGTACGTTGTCTCAGTGCTGAGTGCCACTGCTGTGCCTGCAGTAGGAAATGTCAGTTGTTACCAAAGCTTTTCCTAAGGAAAAGGGCTTATTCTGGCCATGTGTACTCAGCGGAGGCTCTCTTGAGATATCTCGTAAGGGCAAGAGCCAAATTCAATTCACCATCCAACTAACTGCACTGTGAGCCTGTGATGTATCTTCAGGAGCAAAAGCTGGTTCTGCCAGCAAGTGATAGAAACACTCTGCAAGTATTGCAAATTCCCAGGGCTCTGCTAGCCCTTTTGATCCACCTCTGAGCTCAGTTTCATGGCATTTGGAGACACGGCCCTTCTCTTTGTGCTTGCTCTACCAGGATGCTAGAGCAGTCAGGCACAGCAAGTTACAACGTTCAGTGCTGCAGACCTTAAGATCTGGGAGCCACAAGCAGGTGGGTAAGCCTGGGTGCTCACGCAGAGTCAGGGGCAGCATACATGACTGTGTGTGTGACCTGATCCTGGGGGAAGCTGAGGAAAGGCTTATGTGTTCATGGAGGGCTAAAACTTCTGAACCCGTTTCAGTTTCCCTCTGTAGTACAGCAGCTAATTTTCTGAGCAATTCATTAGCACCTCATAGACAAAGACCAGACACTCCTCCTGAGCAAGAGTGTGAGGTATGCGATTTCTTAGCAACTGAAATATCTCCAGGCAGCAGTCATCAAGGGGTGTCTTTAATTAGCTCCAGCCTCAGGTACTTCCTCGCTGCAGGACTGTTCGTGCTTCTTCCCATTTGTCGAAGCTGGCTCTTTGTGCTGTGATTGTGCTGCCTTTAAGAAAATGTTTATGGAAGTGTGGTTTATAAAACCCACAGCTTTCATTGGGCCCGTGGGTACACTTTAAGCAGCACTCTTTCTGCTTGGCACTAGTACAAACAAATTCTCACGTATCACAGGAAATCTGGAGTTATTTATCATTTTATTTTGCTTTGTCCTGCATTCATATTTCAAACTGTGAAAACAGGCACTGTGGGCCTGTAGGGGGAAAAGGTCGGATTGGTTAAAGGAATATTTAAGTATTTAAGAAAATACACAGTGTGTATTCTTTCTCTTCTCTTCTCTTCTCTTCTCTTCTCTTCTCTTCTCTTCTCTTCTCTTCTCTTCTCTTCTCTTCTCTTCTC
>JANHGO010005722.1:0-22568 GCA_024606505.1 Aquila spilogaster
AGGGAGCAGCAGCTGGTGCAGGGGCTCTCTGGCAGAAGGTGACATTTCAACGCCGAGATGGAAATCGAGAGCCCCTGGTGCGCCGCCAACGCATGTGACGACGTCTCCGGGCAATCATGATGCTATAGCACTTGCCCGGCCCTGATGGAGATGGATCCACCTCCATCGGCTCTTCCTCCGGAGGTAGATCCACCTCCATGGGCTCGACATCGTCTTCAGGTGGATCAATTTCCATTGGCTCAGGCTTGCTGCTGCTCCCCTGAAGCTTAAGCTTCTTTGGTGGAGGAGGATCCATCCTCCTCCAGAAAGGTGGCAGAGAGGGAGAGCTCTGTGTCAATCGCTTCTTGGGTCAGGAGGCCACAAGTCGCAAGTCGGTCACCGACTGGTGTTCTGTTGCCAGAGACCCTGTACATGGAGCAGGAGGTGGCTCGTGACATCATTATGCCATGGCACTGTGACCCTGAGAATCTCCCGTGATGGCCCAAACGTGACTGTGCTGGGCAAGGGGAGGCTGTGGCCTGAGAGTTGCCCTGGTTAGCACTCAATGGGATTTTGCAGGGCTCTGGGTTTGAACAAGTTCTCTTTAATGTTTTCATCGATGACTCCAATAAAGATCTGGAAGTTATGTGAAGTAAATTTGTGGATGATGCTAAACTGGGAGTAGTGTTGACTCCCCTGAGGGTAGAGAGGCCCTGTGCCTGGGTCTTGGCAAATTGGAGTGGTCTCCGTGCGCATGAAGAAAAGCAAGTGCTGCTTCTGCACCTGGATGGGACGGCCCTGGCTCTGTGTCCAGAATGGGGGTTGAGAGGCCGGAGCACAGCCCCAGGAAAGGGATCTGGGGTTTCTGGCTGGCTGCAAGTTGCATCTGAGCCAGCACTGTGCCTGCAGCCAAAAGGGCCAACCATACCCTGGGGTGCACCGGGCCCTGCGCTGCTGGCGGGCGAGGGACGGGTTGTCCCACTGCCCTGCCTGGTGCGGCCCCACCTCCAGCACCGGGTGCAGGTTGGGTGCCACAGCAAACTGTTAGAGAGCATCCGGTGGAGGGCTACAAAGATGAGGAAGGCTCTGGAGGGCATGGTGCGTGAGGAGTGGCTGAGCTTCCTGAGTTTGTTCAGCTCAGAGCGGAGGAGCTGAGGGGAGGCCTCATGGCAGCACACAGCTCCTCACTGGGAGCAGAGGGGCGGCACTGATCTCTGCTCTCTGGTGACAAAATCAGCAAAGATTCATCTATCGCTGCGTTACTCTTTTTCTAGGCATCTCCATTGACTTGAATGAACGTGATTTCCCCCACGCGTAGCAGTTCTGTGCACGATTTTTATCAATGTTTTCAGTACTCCCTTTTTCAAAGATCTTTCCGGGTATTTCTTTTGTTGCTTTTGGGAGACTCTGTGTTCTCTTTCATTAAATGAGACCATTTTTGTGTGTGGAAAGACTCTGGGAGCTCTTGGGAGTTCTCTGGGAGAATAAGAGTCCCCTGGGGGGACAGATGCACACAGCATGTTTCATAGAGCCTTGCAGCTCCCAGGACTGGCAAAGCACAGCTCTCCCACCCCTGCCTCCTGGTTTGGGTTTTGACATTTATTGCCTTAACTCCCGCTGTGGGAGTGCTGTGCTTTGCTAGAAAATAGGTGCTGTATTTTGTGAACCTCTGTCCACGTCCCCAAACCAGGGAGAGGGGGCAGCACTCTGTCTCCCAGACGATTTGGGTGCAAGCATGAAGATAAAGCAGATCCCTCTGTCTTTGTCCCAGCAGCTGGAGTGGCATTAGAGGCAGCCATCCCCTCTCCCCCTTTCACTAATACTGATAACTTGCTTGTTCTGCCCTCTAGAACTTTCTCCTTCTTTGGCACCTGTTCTGAGGCAGAATTATTGATACAGAAGCCCTCCTACTACCTACAGGCACAAGGAAGGACTATTAAAATGAGTAGAAATTCAACGTTGTAAAAATGGGCAGAAAGAGGGAATAAAACAGCGCTGCAAATTCCAGATTACCGTATTGCAGAGATTGTCAGCACAACCCCTCAGCAGCCCCAGGAACTGCCCCTCCCTACGGACTGCAGCAGCTACAGCACCGAGTCGTTACACTGCTTCTGTGAGAAAGGGCTTTATTGAGCTCCAGGCCATACAACTCAATCCTTCTTCGCAGCAGCTTTCCTCATGGCTGCCAGCACGTTACTGAGTTCTTCCCGCTTTCGCTTGGCCCGAATATGAGTGCCAACCTGCAGAGAGCAGAGCAGCACAGTCAGCATCAGCCCAGCAAAGAGCAGAGCAAACCAGCGGGTTGGCTTCAGGCATTCACTGAAGGATGCTTTACTCGAGAAGTAGGTGAGACAGTGCCGTTCTAGCAAACACAGATTTGAACCCCAGCAACCTCAGCTGGCCGGCCACAAACTACTCCACATGACACTTTGGTGCTACTTCTGCTCTAGATGTCTGGGGGGCAAGGCAGAGAATGCTCCCAGCCATCAGGGCTGCCTCCAATGAGCTCTCTTTCAAGTCCGCTGGTTGATGGCCCCAGCCTCTGCCAGTATTGCTCTCCTCTTCCCAGCAGCAGTTCACAAGTAACGCAGGAAGAGCAGTGGAAGTCTGCATTCCTGTAGCTCAGGACCTCATCAAAGTATCTCTCTCCAAATCCGATATTTAACTCCATCTCCCTCTCTCCCACCCTCCCTCAGGTCAGGCACTAACTACCCTCACAAATTGAATAATAATAATAATAATAATAATAATGATAATAATAATAATAGAAGAAAGCTCCCCTAGGAAAGGACAGAAAACCAGAAGCTCATCAGAAGAGTTTCTGACAGCCTTAACACATCAGATTGACGCACCCGTTTCTTTATGAACTTCAGAGCACGTTTATCTTTGGAAACCTTCAGCAGTTCCATAGCACGTCTCTCATAGGGTGCGAAGCCACAGACCTCCCTGATCATGTCTCGCACAAACTTGGTGTGTTTGGTCAGGCGCTGTTGGAAGGGAAAAAAAAACAACATTCACAATCAACGTAAGCACAAAACAGCCAGCGTGCCAAAGCCATCCCCTGCCGAGGGCCAGGACCCCCATATCCCTTCCATGCACTCTGCAGGGCTCTGAACTAATGGGCTATGCAGATATTCAAGACCTAGCTGGACACGACCTGTGCAACCTGTTGTAGGGAGCTGCCTGGCAGGGGGTTGGACTCAATGATCTCTCAAGGTCCGTTCCAACCCCTGTGATACACGAATCCAAAGCCATACGTGCAACTTTGGAAAATACAGTCAGAGTGCTGACGTATTACTGTGTGTGTACCGATCCGCAATTAAGGAATTAAGACCAGATGTATGCAGTGAGATGGGAAGGAAGAACTGTCTTCCTGAACCAAAGAGCTGCACAAAGCCATGGGCTGAAGCCCCCAGAGCAGCTCTGCTACGAGCACGTCCCAGAGCAGGAAGACTGCAGGTACGGGCCGGGTAGCACTGCACTCCTGGTGAAATGCACTGCTCTGCTCTCTCTGGAACAGCACCTGTGATTTTGGACGTCTGCATGCACCATCTGTAGCAAAAAACAGGGCCCTAAGAAATCGAGGGGGTGGACTGCTGCACATCTCAAACACATCTCAATGCAGCATTTTGTGAATAGGTGAATGAAGCTGCAAACAGAATTTCTCTCTCCCATTAGCATATGCACTCACTGAGCCCCTCTAAATCCCATTAGTGGACATCAACGTGGAAAGCACCTGCTATCATTACCAAAAGCAGCAGCCCAGGAAGGCCTTCCGAAGCTGCCCAGCCCGCTTCCTATTTCACTGCCCGCACTTAAGCCTTAGCTTACACATATCTATCCTATTCCTCCACTACAGAGTGCTCCACTGCCCATTCTGCCGCCAGCTCTCACTCCATACCTACCTCCATGCATTTAATCGCTGCCGTAACCTACGCAGCCCCTCCACGCCCACCACCACCCCCTCCGTGCCGCTCAGCCATCCATCGCCGCCCCTTCCACCGCGTTTCCTACCGCTCCCAACCGCCGCAGTTCGGTGCCACTCAGCGCTCCGCAGCCCCGGAGCCCTCACTCAGCACCGAACCCCGCCGACCTCGTGGCACCGCGGGGCCGACACACGGCACCGCGAGCGCGGACCTCCCGCCGCCAAGGGCCGCTCCCGCATATCCGCATCCCGCGGCCACCCCGCTCCCGCCCCAACCCTCGGCGAACCGCCGAGCCCCACACTCACCCCGCGGCGGCGGCAGTGCCTGGGCTTGGACACGTTCTTCGTCACCTTGTAGCCCTTGTTGAGGCCGACGGCCATAGGGTAGCGGATCGCCATGTCTGCAGGAGAGAGCGGTCAGTGCTGCGCTGTGGCCCGGCCCCGCTGCGGGCCCCGATCCCCCCCCCGCTGGGGGCCCCGGCCTGACCCCCACGGGCGCGGATCGCGGCCCCGGCCCTCACCGACCGCAGATGGGCGCGGATCGCGGACGCTCAAACCAACCTGCAGCTGCACCGCTGGCGCCGCACCGGAAGGAAGGAAAAGCGCACCGCGCTGGGACAGCGGAACTTCCGGCTCGGCCCCAGGGGGCGCTCTATCCCTCGGCGGGACCATAGAGGCGGGGCGGTGCTGGGCGGCCGCGTGGTGGCGGAGTGATACCGGCGTTGTGCGGTGCTGCGTCTGCTGCTATCAGTGCTGGTGGCAGTGCCGCTCGGTGCCCGCGGGTTTGAAGGGCTGTGGTGGGGCCTCGGGGCTCCAGGGCACGCTGCTGCCTCAGACCCAACTCGCTGTCAACCAGAGCCCCCAGGTCCCATTCTGCAGGCTGCTCGCCGGCCTCACATCCCCCCCCGTACCCATGGCCAGGGCTGCACACCCAAGGGCTTTGGACTAAATGCTGCTGGGGATTGCCCAGCGCTGCCATTTATCAAGGTCTCCGCGAGGCCTCTCTGCCCTTGAGGGAGCCAACAGCTCCTCCAGTTTAGGGCTGTCCTCAAACTCAGCATCCACTCAAGTTGTGCATCCAGACACCATCTCCAGACCAAACCTCTCCTTACAGATAAAGCACTCGATCCCATAGAGGGGGGTGTGATTTAAGGAGCTTGGAGAACACCGCTGATCTCATTGGATTGCTTTCTAAATTTCTGAAGTACCAAATAAATCATAGGAACTAAAGAGGGGTCGCACATCTCCTGTTTATGCCATCAGCAAAATGGACGTCGTGTCTTTCTCCAGTTGGAGCTCCGGAGCAGCTTCTGGGACACAATGCAGAGCATTGGTTGGGTTCGCAGCTACTCCCTGGCAGAAGCTGTGCTATGGAAATCACGGAGCATTTGCAAGAAACGGCATCAAACTGGGAAGAGAGTGCTGTTCTCTTTGGTGGCCATTGCATGGGAAACTGATTACCATCTCCAAATGGAGAACCAGAGGGACACCAAGGAGGCCAGAAGGGAGCTATTCAGAGGGCCGCGCTGGGATGGGGAAGCAAGGGCAAGGTGAGGAGCGATCCCCTCTCCATACAGCTGTATTTGCTTCTCGACTCGAAGCACCTGTGGCTCTGTGCAGGACCGGCAGCAAGTGCTGGTCAGCAGCACCAGCTCTGGCTGCTCCGGCCAGACAGGCCTTGGGCACCGCACAGTGCTGTCACAGAAGCTGGTGGAGCCCTCCAGCTCCCCTTCTCCTGATCCTCCAGGACAGCATCACGGATCACCTTGTGATGATGCCGTACTGTTAATGCTGGAGGAATGTTGGAATACTGCAGTACTGGAACTGAAGAATTCACAAAATGTTACTGATGAAGAGGAAACCAAATATGTCCCTCCCGTTTCTACTGAAGAGAGCGCTGACGGAGCCAATACCTTCTCCACGCTCAGCTTTCCTCAGCAGCTCTGGGCACTGCCTGAAAGTGATGAGTTTAAGAGCATTTGATGGGGTCTCAGCAGAAGCTGTTTTGTCATTGATGGAGAAATGTTTGAGGTAGAGGTACTGGGAAGGAGAGGACCTCTGAGCGTTTTTGGGACAGAAGGCATGAAAAGCTTCATTCCTCAACTGGAACAGCATGGGTGCACCAAACTAAAATGTCTCTGCAAAGGACCTCTTTCACTGCCTGAGTTTCTGGCACAGGAAGGAGCGTTTGCTGCTCGTGGCAAGGAATGTCAGCTGCTCCACACGTGAACCCGCTCCCACAGTGTTCTGGTGGGAGAGATGGAGGTTCCGATAAAATAAGCCTCAGTAATGGAGGAGCTGAGGATGGCAGTAGATGTTCTGATCTCCATTTCTGTCTTCGGCTGTTTCCAGGTATTTTAGAGGTAGCGTTGATGTGGTAGAAAGATGAGTCAAATGTATTTGGGTTCTATCTGAGTTTGAACCCATGAACAGAAAGACAAATGAATCAGGATACGATGAGTCTACTTATTTCAATGTATTTGCAGCGTACCTTGTTTTAGTCAGCCTGAGCTGTAGGATTACACTGACTGATAGACCTTTCCAATACCCATATTTGTATTTAGCAATTAAAAGTCTTAGTTCCTCCATCTTGTTGTCTTTCAGTCCCAAGCTGACAGCAGCTAACTCTTCTCCTGTGTCTGTCTCAGGTGGTCTCCTACTACAAACCCATACTCCAAGAGAGGTTCTCCACAGCTGCTGGAGCACTGCAACCCACACATTGCCTGGAAGAGACGAGCCCTGGCTGTCCCTTCCCTGCAGGGAGACCTGAGCGAGAGCCACCTGCCCAGCAGGGACAGTGCACCCAGTTACCCGTCCATCAGGTGGTAGCTCAGGGGTAGGTCTGGAAATAAGATGTTGGAGTAATAAGCCTTCTCAGTTGTCATGTCCTTTATTTATTTATTTAAAGGTGTTGGAAATAAAATGTTGGAATAAGAAACCTTTTCAGTTGCCGTGTCCTTTCAGTCATTCCTTCCTTCCTTCAGTGCTGAAACTGAATTTGTATTTCATCTCCCAAAGTAGAAGCAGTGGTTCCAACATCGGTGTAACGGTTTTCTGCAAGAATCGAGCTCTAGGTTCATAGCTGCAGAGATGCACAAATAACTGATAACCACAGCAAAATGCTGTTAATTTCAAGAGACAGCTTCCCTCATGGAGTATTTAAGTGCTCTCAAGCATGAGTGCTACTATGGCAGTGCTGATCCACCCTATGGGAAACTTTTCAATACATGGGGAAGTCTGAAGATCCCATGAGAGATACAACAAACTGACAAAACACAAGATTTGTGTGATGTGATTGCCATCTGACACTTGAAATAGGATTTAAGCTGTGTCCCTAACTGAGAATGAGTACAAAGATCCTACAAAGGTAATATCTGCTGCTTCAAAAAACTAACAGTGTTAAAAATGTAATTTTAAAATTGAAAACAGTTGAATCTACTTTTGGACTTCATGTGACTTGGCAGAAACGGAGTTGACATGGATGTGTACTTCTATTCCGACAATACTGAACATACAGAAGTAATCTGTTCTGCAGTTTTCAAATAAATATTGGTCTTGTGCAGATTCAGCCACACCTCTAAGTTATGCATATGGATATGCAGATTGCTGTTAACTCAGTGTATGCTCCTGGGCTGTGCTGGGGTGTGGAGATGAGCATGAGAAACCAGTTGCCAGAACTAGGAACAACCATGAACACAGTACAGGCACAGCATTGCCCTGGATCACAGCATGGGCTCCAGCAGATCCTTCTGAGCCTTCATCATCTCCTTAGCTCAGGCTGTAACCGAAGCTGCCCATGACTTCTCCAGCGCATGACAGGGATTCATGTTTGTGGAAACCCAGGATCTTGCTTTTCTAATCCACTGACAGCTGAGATGTCTGGCACAGGGCAAGGCTCTCCAATCCCTACTGAGCTCACTTGGGATTACAAAGATAGCCCTGATGCCTGTTATATTCATCTTCTGCTGGCAGATATTACAGTGCTAATGAATCCCAGAAATCCTCCACAGGCACTAAAACATCACCTTCAGACCAAGAGTCAACTAGTTCCTACGGATTCAGCCATCCTTCAGCCACTGGCAAAAGCAGCCTTACAACTGAGTCTCTCCCCACTGCCCCAGATCTGGTAGGAGCACTGCCAAGTCATTTTGATCTGCCAGTACTTGGCATGTGCACAAGGCCCTTCCCAGTTCCTGACCCCATAACGCAGCACTGGCTTCTGCCAGAGCCCCTCTGTCTCCCTCCAGCTCCACTGCTGGGAGGGCTCAGGCAAGGAGGTTCACACCAAAGCCAAGAAAACACAGGTTCTTCATCACAAAACTCAGGGATTCCAAACAGACCCACCCCTTCTGAAGGTTGATTCCCACAATTATTGACGCCAGAAGTCCTGCTGCTGCCCTCATAGTTGGACTCGCACTGTCACTCTGGACCTCAGCACATGAAATCAGGGGAGAACAGACCTGCTCCACTCTTCTCTCAGGAGCAGGGATGCTGGTTTGCTAGATCAGCAATTTTACTTCTCAGCTCAGCACAGGGATCCCTAAACATCTCTCTCACTGGTGTCTCAATCAAGGGACCAGTCTGCCTACCAGACCTGTGGCAGACATCGGATGTCCCAGTTAGGAGCCCTGGCTTTGCCAGCAGTACATCCTGCCCTGGGAACAACACAGAGCAGCCAAAGGCACTTAGCTCCTGTCTGATGCTTTCTTGTATTTGGAGTTTACCATCCAGAACCGTTTTCTGAAGCCAGCATTCACTGCTGGAGAGTTTTGCTGTAAGTCACGCTACTTTTCATCCTCAGTCCTTTGACTGCAGCCATTTCCCACTGGGAAGAGGGAATTCAGGTTCATTCCCACATCAGGCAGTGTCGTGGTGCCCACTGCTCTGCACCGCACACAGAGACAGACCAACGCTTCTCCCTGGTGCTAACAGGGGTGCTCCGAAAGTAATACCTCCTGTTTTATGATGCTGACACACAGCATCAGAGGCAGATGTTGGTGGGATGGCAGAAGAGGTTGAACCTTCCCACCAACATCCCATTATTTTGTTGCCGTGTGACAGATGGCAGCAGAGGGGAGTTCTGACAGGATGGGTCTGACATGGCAGTGCAGATGAAGCAAAGGGGTGGCACTGAATTCCTCCATGAGGAACAAATGTCACCCATTGAAATCCACTGACACTAAATGTTCATGCAGACCAACCAGTAGATGTGAGCACAGTGAGGCAGTGTGTGGTACACTTCAGCAGTGGTGGCAGCAGCAATGGTTCACCTCCACTGGTGCAGATTTGTACGAGCACAGCATGCAGCTCCTGTTCATCACTGGTGAAAACGAGCAGCTAACGGTGCTGACTGTTGAAAAAGGATGTTTTGTAGCTGAGAATTTGCTCTATCAAATAGTGTTATTGTGCTTTTTGTATCTATAGTAGTTTCCACAGAGATAAATATGATGCATTACTTTCAGTGTGACCTAAGTAACTCAGTGACACAGTACCCGTACGCAAGCAAAGCCACGCCACTGCCCTCTGCCAGTAGCCAAGCAGAGGAAGTCTCCTCTAGCTGGTGGGAGAAGGAGGTCTGAGGCAAGCACCCATACCCACAATGTAGATCAGCATCACTGGATTCCACTGGGGGGAAACCAGAAGTCTGCTCCAAGCAGAGGGTAAGAATAAGGGAGGGAAAAGGAGAGGAGAAACAGAGGACATTGCAACATGAAAGACCTTGAAACAGGAGAGGAAAAGTTGGCCTGCATTTGTTCGCCTTTCCAGGCCTTAATCCCTTCGTTAACACAAGTGCCTGATGATACAATTAAAGACAAGCTCTCCCAAATCTGCAATGCAGACAGTCTGCACCAACAAAGGCTCCGGTGAATTAATCTCTGTGTTTAGAGGTATCTTCCAAGCTTCAGAGCATTTCCCACGTGGTGCAGCTCTGTGGGGGTGGGCCCAGGGCCAGCAGCCCCCCACGCTCTGAGGGACTCTGTAGAGGAGCTCTCTGCAGTGAGGGACAGGAGCAGGCTGAGCCACAGCGGAGCTGGAGCTCATCACACGCAACCAGCAGGAGCCAAGGCGATGGGAGTGAGTGCAGAAGGTACAACAGACACCAGGAGAGGGAGCACATGGTACAAAATGAGCCAGGACAAATAAACAAGGAGATAAGGGCAGGGCTGATAAGAGACTGAGTGCTGGTGTTAGGGGTTGCAAGCAATAGCTTTCCTGTGTCTTGGCTTCTGCACACCTGCCCAGATGGCCTGCAGGCCTCCCTGTTCTTTTGGACCATCAGCTCTCCAGCTGGACTGCCGCCCCTGTGCCCACATCCTGCCCTTTCTGCAGCAGGACCTTGTATCGTGTGCAGCTATGCCTCTGGGCACCACAGCAACACAAACACTAAAAAGCAACACACCTTAGCGAAAGAAAATGGGTCTTTGGGGCAGCCCCATCCGGCCTCAAGATCTGGCAACCCTCCAAGATCCAGAACAACTTTCTTACCCCAGCCTGAAACTAATGTCCTCACATCCCACCTTAGTACCTTCCCACAGTCCCTGTCCCTTCCAGTAGATGGGTTCTGTCCACATCCATGTTGTCCACGCACCTTGGGGTCAGTAAGCACGACTCTCAGGAACTTGGGCAACAGAGTGCCTCGGCTGAGGGCCAGCTGTGCTAGCTGCTCTGTCACTTGTACACTTTGCACAAAATACCAACAACCCCTGATCTCTGTCCCTGCCTGCGTGCAATCCCCCACCGAGCAGCTCAACGGGAACATGAGGTTGATCCCATTTACGTGGGCAGGAGCCAGGAGCAACATGCTGTTGGGCACTCACAGAGCCCAGGAGGTGCTGAGATTGTGGTTTTATGGTGGTTCTATCTCCATCCTATTGCATATGCAAAGAGCAGTGTGAGCAAGAACCAGGCTTGTTAGATGCATCCCAACAGGCAGCAGGAAAAGGATATATGCAGTAAAACAGGCAAAGCCTCTCCTTGCAAGGCAGTGAAGAGAACTGGGGACTTTGCAGCGATTTTTCACTTTAATCGCATGAGGACTGCCAGAACTGGCAGCACACCAACATCTCACAGCCCGCAAGCAGAGCCTTCATCCCATATCCACTATACCTGGATCGTACAGGAGCGTCAGCAACACAGTGAAAATTTGGACAACAGTGAACAGGAGAGCACTGCAAAGTTACCTCTGTGCATGCATGCTGCTGAAGCAGTGTGTGACCATGCACATATGTGCTGCCAAAACACATACACATTTCTCCAGAGGTATGCATATCTGCCTGCACGCCCTGCCTGTCTCTGCTCAGATGTGCACTCAAGAACAACAAATGGCTCCGCTCCTCCCTGGAGGCTGAGTGGTTATCCATTTATTGTCACTGTTCTTGGCCTATCACTTTCTAGTTTATTATTCCCTTGGATTTCTTTCTTTCTTTTATTCAATGCACTGAAGAACCGGTACGCTTAGAGCATCGGCACTTAGAGATGCTGCCAGAGCGGTGGGGCTGGATTGCTGCTGCCTGGAGCGTACAGCTGAGGCAGGAGAGCTGTGTGATGGAGACATTACAGCCCTGCCCAGACACACACCTCCTGACACAGGAACGGGGATGAAGGCTGTTTCAGAGGCAGCTGAATGACATGGAGAAGAGGACTCTGAGTAACGTAAGGGAGAAACACCTCTGGCCAACCTTGGTGGGGAACTAGTCCTGAGGTAACTGCTGCTTGCAAGGGACTTGGAAGCTCTGAGCAGAAATAGAGGCTGTTTGTCTGAGCTGACAAACTAAAGCTGCTATCACTGCAGATCTTGGGAGATCAAGCAAGTGGATCCCATGGGATCTACAGGAGAGGGAAATAAGGCCACACGAGGTCTGGTACAGCAGTACGCCCTGCCTCTCTGCAGATCCCCGGAGATGTACTTACCTCTGCAGCTCTGTCCCCACCCTTCAAGGGCAGCAGCATCTGCTGGAGAAAAAGGGTACACCTAAGGAAGAATTTCAATAGTTTCTCATGGGAAATGAGAAGTCACAGAGCAGTGAAAAGGAATTGCCTGGAGGAGAGCCTGGCTGTGGTTTACCAGTGTCAAGGTGTGCCTCCCCACCGCCGTGCCATGGAGCGGCTCCCACAGGGAGCTCTGAGCCCACTGCTGAGCACACTGCTCACTGCAGCAGGTTGGACCTTTAAAATGACCTTTAAAGATGACCTTTAAAAGCCCCTTCCAACTCAAACGATTCTGTGACTAGTCTGGGAGGGTCTTACATGAAATCACCTGGATCCTCTTCTGCTCCAGTGGCACAAGAAACCAGAACAGCTACAGGGACAGGCTGGGGTAACATGGCCCTTCACGGCAGTCGCAGGGCTGCCTTAGCCCATACATCTGGCACCCACAGCAGTCGCTCTGCTGTTTCCAATAGCTCCCAAGACTATAAAGGTAAAGCTTTAGTATCAGCTCCTGATTTTGATTTATTACGATGTTACTATATCATTACTATTGTTACTATAGAAGTGGGGGGTCATGGCTAGGTCATACATGATCACAGCATCTTGGATTGCTTCTGTAGGCAAAAGGATTTTTAAGCTCATCCCAGTATTTTGGGAGCTACACTCGTTACATTTGGTCCCTGGCACTTGGCTGCACTGTAAACCCTATCTCCCTCAGTACTCACACTCTTTGCTTGCCCATGGGGTCTCTCTGGGAGCTGGGATGGGAAATGAGGCCAATCTGATACAGTACTGTCCTTTCAGCCTCACAGGTGTCAGCTGTGAGATTCAGTCAGCCTGGTTTTGCAGCACAGCTGGGAGAGGGAAGCTGCAGCTCTCCCCACAAGGACAGAGCAAACTTGGAGAAAAGCTCTCTGCAGCTGAGCAGGGGGCCTGCCCACCCCAGAAGGTCCAGCAGTCAGGAGCACCTTTCCTCCATGGGTCCACTCAGCTCACCTGAAGCCAGTGGAACTCAACTGAGCTGTGCAGACTGAGGCTCAGCTCTGAATATAGAAATTGGAGTTTCATTCACCGTTCTCCTACACTAAGATGGCTTTGCATGACACCTGCCAATATACATATAGGATCCCGGCCACAAACTGCTGCTGACAGCTCCATCCTCTGCTACTAGGCTCACGTGCAGCTGTAAAGCAGAGCGCAAGGGCTGCATGCAGACCTGTGTGCTGTACTGACATGTGAACTCTGCCCATGAGAGCACTGGGCGCCAAATTTGGGGATAGAGCAGCAGACAGACACAGCAGTTTGGGGTTTGGAAGTTCTGGTGAACACAGTTATCACCCAGGCTCCGGTGTGAGTAGCAAGCAAGGATTCTGAGTGCCACGCATTTTGGTTTGGTGCTCTTAGGCTGAGAGCAAGTGTTAAACAGACCCTGGAGCCAGTGCTGAGCTGCAGATGACAGCACCCTTCCTGGGTGAGATGCAGCACAGGCAATAGCAGCTGCCACTGCTGCTCAGAGCTGGTGCTATTTTCAACTGCAGGTGCAACAGGACAACTCCAGCTGTACCTGGAACCCTGGGAGGCAAGTTCCCGTCCTGTTCCCTGAAGTGAGGCACTCCCCCAAAGCATGGGCTGTGCTTGCAGACTGCTACATCCAACCTGACAAGAGGCAGAGGGGTATAACTTCTCTGCATGTTGTTTACCCCAACCTCTCTCAGAGACGGCCACACGGAGCCCAGTACGTCCCAGAAGGGCAGGTGGTGCAACTCCCCTCCCAGTCTGGCAGCTGGGTTCCCAGCAGTACAGTAAGGAAGGCACCACAAGCCTGGCACAAAACAGCCCTGGGAGTGAGTGACAGCCCTGGCTTGCCATGTGCCCAGATCCAGGGATCTGCCTGGGCCCATTCAGCACAAACCAAAAGGAAGAGCTCCCCCAGGCAAAGGGCTCTGCCTGCACAGAGCCACACATCATGGAGTGCATCCTGACAAGAAGTGAAGCTGACAACCACGTGAGGCAGACAGATCTCACCCATTCCCCAGGTGGTGAGCACAGACCACAAGTTCATGCCCATATCAGACAGCTAGCCAATGGCTAGTGCTGCCAGGTGTCAGCCAGAACACATGAAAAGCCCATGGAGAAAAGACCCAGGTGCTATAGCAGCACTATTCTATGATCTAGCCTTAACCCAAGGCCAGTTACTCCAGACTGAAACCAGCTTGTGCCTCCCCAGCTAGTGCTCTGACTAGAAGCTGCTCCAGCATCTCACTGAGAAGCCTGAACGTGGACATCAGCACTGTACTCATCCAGAAGGAGCGTGACCAGAGCACTGGCACCTCCACCCTGGAGATCCACAGACAAGGATCCCGTTGCTTATGTCCTTCCCCATGCAAAACCAGCACGAAGGCATGCAGAGTAGTGTTGCTTCAGGACAGAATCGTTAGCAGATGAGGCAGAGCAAGCAGAAGGTCCAGACACGACCCTCAGCCCACCTCCTGGACCCTGTGGAAAGAAAGAGAGAGTGTCCCACCTGCCAGGGTGGATAAGAACAGAACAGTGGAGTCCAGGTGCAGGAGCGGGACATGGAGGATAGGTGGGTCCTGGAGAAGGGGTGTGTTGCCTCTGACCCTCCCCTACTCTCAGAAGGGAGCCTATGCTAACAGCCCTGGTTGGCAGTGCAAATTCAGTATTTGTCTTACCACAGGAAGGCATTTCTCTGCTGATGTCCACACAAAAGCCCAGGAACTGAAGCTGAGGGCACAACATAACCAAAGGGTGCAAACGCCTCGAGGCAGCCAGAAGGCAGTTTTGGAGGGAAATGGATGGACTGGATTGAGTGACACAGTCCTGTAGTGATTCTGGCTGAGTAATTATACCTCAGGGCTTGTTTTGCAGGGTTACAGGGCTCAAAGAATAACCCCTAACAGCCAGTCCTGGCAGTGTGATATCCACGGCTCTGTTCAGAAGTGGGGCTGGGCATCCCAGCTCAGGGCTGCCATAAGCCTTGCTCTGCTCCCATAGAGTGCACTGCTTCATGGAAGGGTGGAAGAGTGTGTGGTGCCCCAAATCTGGAGCCTCACTAACACTTTACCACCTTCCATTCCAAAGGGTCCTCAGTACCTCTGTGCTGTCCCTACTGCAGCACCACAGCATTGGTCCATCCATCATGCAGGCTGCCCCAAACCACACCATCTTTCAAGAGAAGGCTGAAGATGACCATCTGCTCTTCAGCTTCACTACGGCATGAATTCCTGCCCTTTTTTTTAAGGCTTCCCTTTTCAGGCTACAGCAAGTTATACTGAACATACAGTGAATGGAACCTTGGATTAAAGCGACTGTGAGCAGCACTGCCCCTGAGTCTCTGGGCTTCAGTGGGGCTAAGGGGACCGATGGCACCAGTGGCAGGCAGAACATGGTCAGTATGCTGATGGCTGCACACCCAGAGCTGCGTCATGCTGCCTCGTTACCTCACACATTCAGAACCCCTACAGAAAAGAATGGATAGAACTATTAATGCAGGCCTGGAGATAGCCAAGTTCATCGAAAAACTCATCATACCCAAAGGTGGAGAAGACTCCTCAGAGCCCGGACTCTGAAGACCCAGTCTAGATATAGCTTACCCTTAGAATTGCACCCACATCATTGCACACTATGCTGGAAAGCAAGACAGAACACACAGACCAACAGTATACCATCCCCAAAGCACCTGCCGTCTCCCAGCGATCACACGTGAGTTCTGACACCTTTGGAATGTGGGACAAGAACAGACTTTGCTTTTGCTCTACAGTCTGCTAGCTCAGAGGCATTCAGTCCTACAGAGCCTAAATAAGGCTGAAAGAGTCCAGTAAATAATGCCCTATGCCTATTTTAGAGCTCCCTGGAGTTGTTTGTTCCTTTCCATGGACTCAAATGATTGGTCTCTTGTGGACACAGTGCTCTCTGCTTAAACCCCTTTTGCTCTTAAACAGTCACATGAACTGGGTACAGCTTTAGTTACACCAAGGCCATTCAAGGAACAGCTAAGTGTGCTTTTGAATACAATAGTTTAATGATCTAAATCCTCCCCAAACAAGGTTCTGCAGTGGGGTCAGGAGCATAGAGATCCTGTAGCCACCGGCAGGCAGCACTAAACCCTGCCAGGACAGGAAGGGAAAGAGCTGGCAAATAAGGACCTGACAGGCCATAGATGTCCATTGACATCCATGTAGCTGTGGATAACTGGAATGTATTGTGCTCTGCCTTGGAGTGGCTGGAGGGCAAGTCCATAGCAGGTGTTGTGGGTGTACAGGCCACTTGATTAAGATAAGGAAGTTGATGAGGCATTCTGCAGTCAGCTGGAAGTAGCCTCATGACCACAGGCCCTGGTTCTCATAGCAGACTTCAACTACCTGATGTCTGCTGGAAAGGTTTCGCAGCCAGGCACCAATGGTCTAAGAGGTTACTGCAGAGGACTGATAATTGTTTGACACAGGTGGTAGAGGAGCCAACAAGGAGAGGCATGCTGCTGGACCTTGTGCTAACAAATAAGGAAGGAGTGTTTGAAGTGAAAGCTGAGGGTAGCCTTGGCTGCAGCAAACATGAGATGGTAGAGTTCAGGACCTTACAGGGAGGTCAAGCTACAAGTATGATCACAACCCTGGACTTCAGGAGAGCTAACTTTGGCCTTTTCAGAAACCTGCTTGGAGGAATCTCATGGAATCAGATCCTAGAAGGAAGAAGAATCAAGTATCTCATTTTCCAGGCTCAGAGTCATTTGTACTAGTAAGAACCCAAGCAAAGGAGGCAAGGGACCTGCATGACTGAGCAAGGAGATGGTGATGTTTTGTTGGTATGACTGGTCTTGTCTCTTGGAAAGATCTTGAAGGGAAAAGATGTAGCAATTAGCATACCTTCCCAGCCTGCAGAAAGGGAGATTAGCCCCACTGTTATCTGACCAAATACGTGTGAGTGGGAGAGGTGGAGCTGAGATCTCAAGGCAACCACAGACCTCTCTCCAAACATGTAGGCATAGTTTTGCAGTATCTACCCAAATGTATATAAAGGATGTACCTTTGTTCCATCATGGTACACCTTAGGTGGAAATATCCTCCATGTATCCAATGCTGTAATAACAGTAATGCCTGCTACATTAATACTACCTTGGTGTTAAGGAGCTTTGGTTCAGCTGGGATTTGATTTGTCCAGCAACAATGAGAAAACTCAGAAGAAATGTACAGAGTGTGGAAAAGGGAACAGGCCACTGGGGAGGAGCATAGGGTTGTCATCAGACTATGCAAGGATGCACTGAGAAAGGCTACGGCCCATTGGAATTTAATCTGGCAAGGGGTATAAAGGACAACAAAAAGGGCTTCTATAAATATATCAGGAGCAAAAGGAAGACTAGCAAAAGTGATGTCCTGATACTGAATGGAGCAGGAGCCCTGGTGAGAAGGCAGAGTTACTGAGCGCCCTCTTTGCTTCAGCCTTCACTTCTGAGACCATCCCACTGGAACTCTCTGGGCCCTGGAGACCAGGGAGGAAGGCCCTAAAAAGGAAGACTTTCCCTTGGCAAAGAAGGCTTGGGTTAGAAATTATTTGGACAAACTTAACTCCCACAGGTCAATGGGGCCCGATGGGATGCACCCATGAGCACTGAGGGAACTGGTGGGTGTTGTTGCCATCATCTTTCAGAGGCTGTGGAGGACAGGAGCGGTGCCCGAGGACTGAAAGAAGGCCAGTGTCACTCCAGTCTTCAAAGAGGGCAAGAAGGAGGACCCGGAAAACTGTAGACCTGTCAGCCTCACCTCCATCCCAGGAATGGTGATGGAACAGCTGTGTAATAGCAACAGAACCAACACAATGAGAAAATGTTACAAAAAAAGAAGAAAATAGAATGCTCACCCATCTCTGAGGATCTAGGCTTGCAGGAAAAACTCCACAAAGGAGCAATCTCCAACAAGACATCCTTCCTCAGTGGCAGTCAGCCCTTAAATGAGGTCTGAGAGTGGTGCAGCCTGGGTCCACCCCTTCCAGTTGCACAGGTGAATTGCCTTCACCTGTGCTCCCAGGGCTGACCGCGTCTTTTCTCCAGGTGGTTCAGGCCATGATTCAGCAGTTGCCATACAAGCTGGAGGCCATCTCTAAGCATGTGGAGGACAACAAGTTGATCAGGGGCAGTCAACGTGGTTTCACCAAGGGGAAACCACGCTTAACCAATCTGGTAGCCTTCTGTGAATGAATGACTGGCTGGATAGGTGAGAGGAGAGCAGAGGATGTTGTTTACCTGGAGTTCAGCAAAGCCTTTGAAACTGTCTCCCATAAATCCTCGCATGTAAGCTCAGAAAATGTGGGATAGATGAGTGGACAGTGAGGTGGACTGAGAACGGGCCAACATCCTAAAATAGGAGGCGTTACTTTTGGAGCAGCCCTGTATATACATATCATATAGTTAATATTTTTTGTTGAAACATTAAAAAATAGAGAACAACAAAACCGTAATACTGATGGGATACGTAACCTCGCTTTTGTGACACTGACGCATCAGTGTGGTCCAGTGGCAGTGGCTGCAGTTCTCAGTGAGCTCTCGCGGTGTTTGTCAGATTTGTGGTGACATTTTACTCCTCCTGTGCTTCATCCTTGACAACAGCTGCTCACAGATGTACGTACTGCCAAAAAGCGGTGACACGAACACGGTGTGACTGGGAAGGGAGGGATATTTCTCTGGTAAGAGCGGGCTTTATAGAGGTCCGGCAAAGACATATGGTCAGATTTTCCTTTGACTTGAATATCTGTTTGCAACTCTATACATTCCATTTGATGACTCACAAGTAATGGATTTATGTTGGTTGAAAATGGAGTTGCAAATATACAAAAAATGGGATGACTTTTTTTCGGAACTCTTGAAACCTCCTCTGCTCCCCACACAATAAAATCTGCCAACCTGTGTTGCGGGGCAGACTCAGAATGGTCTGAGAATCCCCCCCACCTCAGAATGCTCCAGGTGCATCCAGTAATCTTCTGGACAGACCTTGGAGAAGGCAGATCCATTGTTAATGTGGTCACCACACTTTGCACCTTGGGTTTCTTCCTGGCCAAAGGTGAGTGGCAGCTTCGGTGACAGTAGTCAAGCACATCAGTAAGACACACGAGTCCCCCGTGTCCAGATCACAGATGTGGTTCTGCAGCATTTGACACACATCAGTTGGCAGACGGACCCGGGCACAACTACCAGGAGAGGATCCCTTTTGGAGGAGAGTGAGGCACATGTGATATTGGCAAGGGTGCACTCAGAACCTGGCTCTGCTGCACCGTGGAGCGTGAAGATACATGGGCACTGCAGCATTACACAGCAGGACCCTGCCTGGTGTAGCAGCATCAAAAAGGCATTTCTGAACTGCCCACACAGAGGTTCTGGGGAAATGCCTTTCCATCAAGGCCAGGTTGGCCTACAGAGGTGCTCTGGGTTGGGATCGCACCAGAGCCTCACGTCAGCAGCACCCCTGGAGGATCCTCACCAGCTTCGAGCTCAGACTGTATGGTTGCAGCAAGTGCTGCGGTGGGTGTCAAAGCCTGCTTCAGGAATGGCCACTGCCCCTTCCTAATTAAATGGAAAAGAAAAGGCACAAGCTCAGCTCTGCAGCCCTGCTGGCTGGGTGTCTGCTGCAGCAAAAGCACAAGGCTTGCGCCTCTGAGCCAGCGAGCAGCCAGCTTTACAGGACTGGCTACCCAGAGAAACGGAGATGTGCAGGGATGGGCTGCCCGTGATCCCCAGTGAAAGTGTACCCATGGGGGTAGGTGAGGAATGTGAGGTGCTGCTGGCCTACTTCTGCCTGCAGGATGCTGCTGGAGAAAACAGGCAGAGCACACAGAGTTGTAGGGAGAGCAGCAAATTCGTGGGGCAGCATGGCCCATGTAGATGCTGACTCCTGCCCCAAGATTTGGTCGGCTTATCTCAACAGTGCAATCAAAAGGTCTCGGGGCAATGTCGAGCAGCAGGTCTGGGGCACAAAATGGTCCACAGGCTCGAGACCCACAGGCAGAGCTCTGCTGAGAGCAGGCCCAGGGCTGGGGACCTCGGGGATGCTGACCCCTGGAGATGTGACCATTTCACACCAGGTTATAAGTAAGTCATGCTTCAGGTCACCGCAGCTCTGTCCTGGCAGGCAGTGAGTACAGGTGCTGCTGCCACAGGCTCTCAGCAGCCTCCCCTGCCCCCTGCTCCTCCTACCCCATTGCTTGGCCCTGTACCCTGGAGCAGCCAGCCCCATGCCACCTTCCACCCATCTGGCAGCCTTCTTCATTTGTCTTGATGTCTTTAATCCTTCAGTTAAGTGGTGCAGACCTGCACTGAGAGCAGGAAAGCAGCAGCCTAATGGCCATTAAGTTCCCCTTCAGAATATTAGATTCTGATTTTACTTTGTAGGCAATGCTTGCAGTGAAACCAGAGCAACTCCCAGGCGCCTGACAGCCCAACAGTGTTTTCTCCATAGGAGCAGCTGTTCAGAAAACATACTGGCTTGGGATCTACTGACAGTTCACAATGTGAGACAGTTCATAGCCAGGAGCCAGAGGATGCCACCAGCTTCTGTCACCCATGTCAGCTTCCATGAGCAAACCACACAGCCAACGAAACAGGCCTGCTGCTGCAGCCCTCTGGCCTTGCACCATCCACCCACAGCTCGCCATTGCTCCAGCCCCATCCTCTCCACAGTCCAAGGAGTGCTGGTCACTGATGTCACTCCACCCCCGGTGAGGAGTGGGAGAGCTGCCCCAGCAGCGCTGCAGACAGCGCAGTGGAGTTCTCCAAGCTCTAGGAAAAAGAGCACATTTCTCTGTCAGCAGCACGGTGAGGAAGGCAGCAATGCCTCGCTCTGCCAGTGCTGCCTTCAACAGGTGGATGGCACATTGCTGGGAGCAGCTGGCCTCTCCCAGCACGGGGAGCAGGTTGGCAGGCAAACAGTGCAGTGGGGGTTCCGCATTCGCGGAGCGGTGCTGAGTCCTTTCTAGGGGGAGCGGCACGCTGCCATTGTACCCACGCTATTCTTATGTTCTGCAGAGTTAACGCACGGTGTCCCTTCCCCTCCTGGAAGCAGAGCCACAGGAAGTGCTCCTGAGCACATGTCCCACAGAAGCTCACCGAGGGTTCCCTGGGCTTCAGGGAAGAGCACAGGGTTGCCTGAAGATTTGGGTATTTGCTGCCAGCAAGGACCAAGCCGGTGCTGGATTCTTAAAAGCATGCCACAACAGCGCCCGCTGCCACCCAGCCCACCTGCCCACACAACCTGGTGGCAGCCAGGGCTGCACACACCTTTCCTGCCATCCCCTCCACCTGCCCTACAGCGGCACAGCGAGAACCACACATGAAGTGAACCAGGAGGATGTTTGCAACTCTGCCATCTCCCAGCTGCAAAACCAGGGCTGGCACACTCCGAGTGATATCATCAGCAAGGAACGCTACCAGACTGCCTGCTCTGCCTAGCTGCAAACCGAGCGCTCCAGGGACAAATTCCCTCTGCATGCAGCGGTTCTGCTCAGCTCAAGATCTGTGCCCCAAACTGACCAGGATCTGACAGGGCAAAGCAACCAGAGGGCAAGCTTTGTGCCTTGTTGCAGCACCACCGCCTGTGCTTGTGGTGCTGAGGCATTTGCAGTGCATCGAGTGAGACTTGTCCAGCAGACAGAACTGGAGTCATGCTTCCCCTTCTGCTGCAGACAAGTCGACCCTGCCATCCTAAGGATTTTACCTCCTTTACTTTGGGGCTGATTTATGGCAAATTGCAATAGCTGAGAGAAAGCAGAAGAAGGGAATGTCGGGGATGTAAAGCTGGGAGTCCTATAGATATTGTCAAATGCATACCTGTCACTGCCAACAACGGCTTTTACCATTATGTTTAACAAAAGGCTCTGCACCAAAAACTGCTTGCGCCAAGCAGAGTCTCATCACTGTCTTCCATGGTTTGGGAGAGCCAGATCTCCTCTGCCATGGGCAGGGCTCACCGGCACTCCCAGCATCGCATGGAGAGTTCCCGCAGCTCCAACTCTTCCTATGGGGGCTGAGATTTAAATTTCACCAGCTCCTTCCTGCCATGGGCTGGCTTTGCTCTTTGGCTCCTTCCTTTATCCCAGGGCTCGGTGCGGTCCTCCCCTGCTTCTGAACAGACCCACAGTTCCGGAAGGCAGAAATCAACTTAATTTAATTCAAAGTCGGACCCTGCCAGACCCCGCCGGAACTCGCCGGACACCGCCGGACCCTGCCGGACCCCGCCGGACTCTGCCAGAACCCGTCGGACCCGGACGGACCCCGCCGGACTCTGCCAGACCCCGCCGGACCCTGCCGGACCCCGCCGGACTCTGCCAGAGCCCGCCGGAGCCCGCCGGACCCCGCCGGACCCCGCCAGACCTTGCAGGACCCCGCCGGACTCTGCTAGAGCCCGCCGGACCCCGCCGGACTCTGCCAGAGCCCGCCGGACCCCGCTGGACCCTGCCAGACCCCGCCGGACCCCGCCGGACCCCGCCGGACCCTGCCAGACCCCGCCGGAGCCCGCCGGACCCCGCCGGACTCTGCCAGAGCCCGCTGGACCCCGCCAGACCCCGCAGGACCCCGCCAGACCCTGCCGGACCCTGCCAGACCCCGCAGGACTTCGCCGGACCCCGCCGGACCCTGCCAGACCCCGCCGGACCCCGCCGGACCCCGCCGGACCCCGCCGGACTCTGCCAGAGCCCGCCGGAACCCGCCGGACCCCGCCGGACTCTGCTAGAGCCC
>JANHGO010005723.1:0-22568 GCA_024606505.1 Aquila spilogaster
CAGGGGGGTTGGAACTACATGATCCTTGAGGTCCCTTCCAACCCGGGTCATTCTGTGATTCTGTGATTCTGTGACTTGCCCAAGTCTAACTGTCCAACCATTCACTGTCCTTGACAGTAAGCGATCCCAACATACAAACACTGGCTATGACCTGAGGTTGCAATTTTAAGAAATCTACTCTGATTTTGCACCTGCATACATTGTGCTTGATATATCATGTCTTTTATAACTATCTCTCTTCCTAATGTTTAATTCTTCCCTTAATTTCACTACTGCTGTCAAGCAACTTCTTAACCAGCACAAGCTTTCCATCCTTCAGTTTTTTTAGAATCTTCCCATCTTTCAAATTCATCCTAAATATCACTCAGATCAATGCAATGTTCTACTTGTGAAAAAATCACACTTTTCTACCTCTTTTTTTGAATCTTAACCGCTATCTTTTACTAACCTACCTCGGTACATGATTTAGACTCTATAAAAGGCAGCACTCAATTGCATCTGGTCTCACCACTACCCTTCCCTCCTCACAGCACAAGTTGCTCTAAAGGCTTTTATTTACAATTACTGTGCTAAATCAGAAATCCCATTATGAGTGAACTTTCAGTAAATCATTCACCCTAGGAATATTTCATCTTAAGTGCCAATCAGTGTGAGAATCCAATGCTTTCTGATCAGGGTCTTCCAGATGTTCCAAAAAAGAATAGTTTTATGTTTAATATAGAATTTACTTGAACATATGTTTGACATTTCATGGAATTTTGATTGAGCAGAGCGATAGAGCAAGGAACTGAAATCAAAATATAAGTACAATATAGCAACTGCAATACGGAGTTAGATGACAATGTAAACCAATTCCCATTATGAGTCGCTATATGATAACCATCACCACACTGGGTGTTCCTAGTCACTGGGGTAGAATATACACATTGAAGAAAGCTCAAGCTTGTTCTAAGTTGATTTTCTCGGTTGTTCGGCTTTTGCCTAACCTAACGTACAATGCAACATATATACCTTCCCCTGGTGGTCTGGCTCACTCAGGAAGTTAGTATCATCTTATTGATCATCTCAGGGAAGGCCATTAACACAGCTGGTTGATCTACTCAGCTAATACAGCCATTGATCTAAACCAAAAGCCACTCTCTGCACCCCTTTTCCTTTAAAATAGCTGTGGTCATTTCCTGCATTCTCTTTGAGCTGCATGAACACATTGTCCTTGCCTATGTCCTCCAAGCCTATCCATGGTAAGGGTTTGTTCATCAGTCGCATGTGCATGCATGTATGTTACATAAAAGAAAACCACAACAATCATTAGAAATGCAAGACATTCTCAATCTTGATTTGGCTCACAGGTCACAACTGTGTAAACATTCTGGAAATAAGTTTTGGCGTTTTTATCACTCCCCCTTGATTACTTATTAGTTTGGTACTAATATACCTTTATATCTGAAAACAACTTTTATACAGTATGTTCCAATCAGCTACTTACTTCAGATCTTGCAGAAGGTCCTTTGCGTTAAGCATTGTTATTAAAGAGGTCGTGGCTGCTGGAATAATGATTATGGGAGTTCGAGATCCTGTAGAGATAATTAAGTTGTATTTCTTGGTTTATTTTTTTCTTTCTTTTAAATTAGAGGAACTGTACATAAAACCAAATCTCTTGCTTAATGGACCACAATTATGGAAAAATACTCAGGGAAAACTGTGTTAAGTTTTATCTAAATTGAAGGTCTTCATTCACCAAATGAAGTGTACTCCTGTATGAGGAGTCTCCAGGAGTTTGTAAATAACCGTAACACCATATTTAGCAAAACACAATTCTGCTTGCTTGTGGTTCCAGCAAAAGAAAGAGTGGGCACAATTCTCACAAAAACGAAAAGGACTGTGTAACCAAAAATGACTCACCTTTCTTCTGGTTTGGAGGTGGTCTTGCTTGAGAAACTGAGGAAAAAAAAAGCAGAATATACAACAGAATGACTAATATATAATACAAATGCTGCAACTCAAAACATTTCAGTATTTATCTCACATCTCAATGTTTTCAGTTGTAGGAGCCACACTACAGTCATTAGATTATTTCCAGAGATGCAAAACACAAAGTTGAAGAAGAGCTTTTTAATTTGGGTCCCAGAATTCAGAAGATAAGCAGTTTTTGACTGTCTGCAAACAGATGCAAGTATAATTGAGTCAATCTCCTCTACTTTTAATCAAACTAGTCATCCTCCTCCATCCACCTCAAAAGGAAAGGACACCATAGCGCTGAAATATCGCCAGCAATCTGCAGGCAAGTTGCTTGTGGATCCCAAGCTAAAACAGTGCTGAACCAACAGGAATAAGGTTTCACAAGATAATCTTTACAGACTCTCACCTTTTCATTAGCAGTCATGGTAGATGAGACCTACAGGATTTAGCTACCCTTAACATATACAGAACTTCCAACAAACTTGAAATTTCAGTCTTATTCAAGTTAGTTTTTAATTGCAATTAACCTCTCAGTTGAGCTTTCCCCCCAGTAAAATGTTTCCATTTTAGTCACTCCAAGTTCTGCGACCACCTCAATATTGGAGATACTTCAGTCTGAAGCTGGTAAAGCATGTATGCTTCTTCACTTGGGTGCTGTTACTGAATAAGCTGTCTTCTCCAAATATACACTTTATAGTTCAGTTTCAAAAACAGTTTTCAGGAGTCCTAACTTAAAAAAAGAACTCTTGTGCTTGATAGTTATCATTATATATGTTTATCCTAATTCACAAAATTAGAAAATGGTGAGTAGTAGAAAGATTGATGCAGACTATGTACATCAAGTCTCAACTGCTACTATGCATAACAGATTTCATTAATTGACTTCCAATTTCATAGCACCAACTTGCTCATGTTTATTTATGACCAACTGTTCCAGAAACTGGCTAGAATAGCATAAATATTCACACGAGCAGTTGCCATTGTTGAATTATTGAGACCATATCCTCAATTATCCTTTCCTGACACTATCAAATGCGCAGATATAATTGGTGATACTGTCTTGAACTAAAAAAAAAATTGAGTACGTAAAGTTTAAGTAATTATCTCCTTATTGTAAAAAAGTCGTAAAAAGTACATGGACAGCATCAATGGTCTAGGAAAGAGAAAACCACATCTGTAAGAAAATCCGATACCTGTACTGAGACAGTTTAGTTGAAAATTAGGTACTCTAGATAAGGCCCCCAAAGAATCTTGAATTGAAACCATATCTGAGATACACTTGTTCAAGATAGAACTCAGCTAATTCTTCTACGCGCAATGAAGCAACTTCATAAATACTGCACATTTAAAACACTTGAAACACAGACACCCCCCTCTTTCCTGAGGAGAGTATCTCCAAAATATCCTAGAACTGGCAGAAGGAGAAATCCTTTTCTGGAATATAGTACTGTACATTTTCTTCAGACTATACCTCTATTTTTTTATTCTATTTTCAGGTTACAGTATGGAGGCAAGCTAACAGATTAGACAGGCCTTAGAGAAAGGCAGTATCAGTATAACTACAAAAATACATTTCTGCCAGCTAATGCACATGAAACTATGACTAGCAGTAGGGACCTGTGACAATCCAGTCACGCTTCTGCTCTTGCCTTTTCTACCCTTTCCATACTGCTGTCTGTCAACTCCGTTTATATTATTATGCTCAACAGGGCAAGTGAGATAAGTATGACAGGTAGTATGACCTTTCTAGTACCCAAATAACCAAACAGAATCATAGTATCTGTGCACAACAGCATTTAGGTATGCTGAAAACATTCTACATGAGTATGCTTTTAGGGGATTTATCTTATTACAATATTAAATTATAGCATTAAATCCTACTAATAAATCTCAGGGAATTACCAAGTCATAGTCAAAGCACTTAGTCTAAACGACACAATGCTCGAGCAAGATTTCTAGAAAAAAACAGCATTCATTTTAAAAAGGCAACTTTGATTTAAAGACAAAAGTAACACCAAAAAAGCCACCGAAGAAACCAGTATCAAGTTATCCCTCTCAAATACATTCATAACAACAATAAGCAACTTGTTCTTAAATACTATCTTTCACTTGAAAGTTTCTTCCGCCAAAACAAAATCTGTTTGTACTCTTAAACTCGTCTCAAATCTCTAAGGGTTTCTCATCAGAACAAACCAAAATACCTACATTGTTCTAACTTCAAATTTGAGATTGTCTGACGTACAAAACTGACTCAGTAGTTGAAATCTACTAGACCATGAATTAAAAATCCAGCTGAAGAGTCTAGCTCAACTATAAATACTTAAGACATGTGAAGAAGTAATGATAATACATTAAATGATAATACATTCAGATAGATAAATATTTCTGATATATTGTTAAAATAAATAATGGATCTCTTTCTGAGATTTACTTTTCCATTTAGGCTGTTTCTCCTTGAGATATTAACCAGCTCTTGCTACATATTTCAGCATGTATTTGTGAACTATTAGACTTGCAAGCAAGAAGTCTGTCACTCAGCTTTTCAATTTCACTACCACATACTTTCAAGAGGATGACTGGGCAAACAGTGAACTGAATGAGCCCAAGCACCAGACCGCTACAATTCACGAACTATGAGAATAACATTAACCAAGAAGTCATCTTATTTCCAATACATATGCAATTAAAGGCCACAGAAACAACCCTCACTTCATTCTTGAGCTAACTAAAATTTTAGGTACGTCTCCTCTGGAGCTCATATTTACTCGGAACAAAAGCATAAATGAAAGGATGTCACTCTACCTGGTCGTGGTACAGGCTGTGCTGCTGGTGTTTGTGTTTTTCGAGCAGAAGCACCTTCCTTTAAAAAAGACAGAAGAGGTAACATTAACTGCTGGCCTTCTTGTCAGGTACAGTATTTTTCAATGAACACAGAGTCAAGGAGAACATAATAAAAAAAGAGGGCAATATATTTCCATTAAAAGAGAAAGAAAATACTGAACATACTCAAAACTCTTCAGAGATCCTGTTTTAGATGTGGGGGAGAAGAGGCAACCTGATAAGCTTTTATAGATTTACCTTTTAATCATCAGATGCCAATACAACATTTTCCTATGTTCACAGAATTATTTCCAATTTATAGTACTGTTCCATTTCAGACATGATCACTTCTAATCAAGGGTTGATACATAACTACAAGCAATTGGCTACAGAAATTTTAAAACAAGATACACCTATGCTCTGAGATGGAAAACTACAATCAAGGAATGGCAATGCATTCCTGCCTTGAAGAGTTTTAGTGACCAGAAATAGCACTCTCGTGATAATTGATTCTGCTCATGCCTTATCCAATTACCTTAATGTAACAAACAAAAGACCTGTACTACTATTTATTCTTGTTAACTCTGCAGTTAACGCACCATGTAAGAGAAAAGTGAAGTCACATATCTGGTTCCAAAGTAACATAAAATCCCTGCAAGAACAAATTCTGCTCTTGGTTACTACTTTGGAATCCCACCTGAACAAAACATATTGTTAACCATGTAAAAATAAACGAATACATACATAAAAGCACGTGGTTTATTTCAGCTACTGCAATTTGTAAGGCTGACTGAAAACCCTCAACATGAAACCAAGGATGCATTTTGTCTGAAAAGTCATAGAAAAAACTGTTTCAAATGACTCCACTATGGCATACGTATATCCCTGTATATTTAACAGTACATTCTGTAATTCAAGATTTAAAACCTAATGAGCAGGAGACTGCATGCAAGGAGCTTCAAGTTCCATGATTTAACTAACACATGCTTTGAAGTTTCCACCATGAAGGTTAGAACTCAGTCTTTTATACTGAGCAACCTCCTAATTATCTTCAGCATAAGGACTTAACCCTCAATGGCAAAAGAAAAAAAAAAGATGAATCCTAATTTTTGCTGTCCTCTTTTCTGATTATTAAAATACCAACATCTATGTAGGACACCTGAGTCAGTAACTGTTATTTTAGGTCTTGCTTTTATAATATCCAAGAAAAGGTATTTTTGCCACTGTCCTTTCACAGTAATTACTCAGAAAATGTTAAAAATCGAAACACTGCATTCTAAAGAACATCAGCAAAAGCTACCTACCTATGAGAGAGGCCTTGCAACTGAGAAATGACTGCTATTTAAATCTATACCACCTTACTTTCAGCCAAGAAAATGGAAATTTTGCATCTGTTTCTAGAGAAAAATAGCACTTTCTACATAAAAAGGCTGTTCCTGCAGTGCACTGATTACACATTTTGAAGACATACCAAGAATTCTCCCATGACATTTCTTTGAAGTCAGAGCAATACAAAATGGAAAGAAAACCTGCAAGCTACAGAAACATCACTTCCCATAACGTTATGTTTCAGATTTCTGAATCCAACTTAGTTTGTTTGCATGCTTAACTACTGCTGGCTGCAGCCCCACATGTCCATTCATCTTTCCTCCCCAACAGAACCACTGCTACAACTTTTCTGCCTCCCCTTCCACTGATAGAGCATTCCCAGTGCCTTAAACAGACCTGCAGGTCCTGCAGCAGCTTTAAGGGGAAGGAACCATGAGTTGCTTCAAAGGCAGCAGAGTTTTTCTGCAGCCTTGCAAATAATCATAATCACAAAGCCTTGCTTTAGTTTCCATATGACTTGTGCTGCAATATTTCTCTCACCAGAATTTCCATAAAGCACCAGAACATGCATAGTCCTGTCTAATGAAACAGCTTACAAGTTTTCTTTTTTTGTTGTATTCATCCCCATAATTTTTTTCTGAATTATATTCTCTAAAGCCACCAATAGAAAAAACAGTGCAGATGCCCAGAAGGATTAAGTGGGGCTTTAGAATACAACTGAAATAAATAAAATCACAAATGTAACATGAAAGTATCTGATAGGACACAGCCATTTAGATGAGTAGACATTAAACATCTACCAACTCTGTGCCTGTGACCTTTGTTTGTATGAACAATTTCCACAGAATCAATAAATGATAGAGGTCATGACATTTAGTTTTGTAAATCGTTGCCTCAGACTGATAATTTCATGGATGAAGCTCAGATCACAGCTCCTGATGGCTTCTCAGCACAGGCACTGAGTGGTTGTCACCTACTGGAGCTGTAACATCTTTCCTTCGCAGCTGATTTACAACATCTCTGCAATTCATTACCATGAGTGACCTAATCACCATTTTCTAACATTTAAAACTGCAGACAATGCAGTTGTAGAGGCTAGTACTCCAAGCATAGACTTAGTATGCTTTTCTTCTTAAAGATCATCTATTAAGATGAGGAAAAAGACAGAAGTATGTAACAGTGGCAACTGACAGGAGAAAGATCAAGTACTTTCTATGAGAAAGTCATCAGCTTCCATTTCACACTGTCCCAAAAACAAAACATATTGAGTTTAAATACAAAATGAATGCTTTTCAAAAGCATTTATATGAAGGCATAGGTTTTTCCCCATGACAAAGCATAGATCGACGATATATATTCTGTTTACAAGGAAAATATAACCACAGAGACCTACATGCTATGGTTTCTCTCAGAGGAGAAAAAAATTGAGTTGACAGAGAAAGTACTGTAGTGGGTTCTTTAACTGCACATGGTATATGCAGCTGTTAATTTATGGCCTGTTAGCTATTCTGAGACAGCTTCTCATTTGCATACTCTAACTCCATATATATACAGCAGCTTATTTCTCAGTGAGTGCACAGAAAGATTTCACATTTCTAATGCAAAGTTCTAATGTAGAAGCTACTCTTAAGTAACTTTACACTGCAAATTCCAACTCCAATTAGGACAGCTTTTGTTTGTGCAGCTGTACTCTGAGCAGCAGAAGTCACTGTTTAGCTATTTAAAGAGCATTCAATTCAAAGTTTCTGAACACTTCACAGTTTTGCTCAAAGACAACACACCTCATTCTTATGCAGAAGCCACTCGAGACAGTTAAGGAGTACACTGTGAATATTCATAAGTCGAAATTAATTTAGTAACAAAACCATGTAATTTGAAAAACACAAATCTTCCGTAAGATAACCACATAACACAGTACTTTAATTGTAAGCACCTTACTTGGTTTAGTTTTGTTTACTTACCATAGAAAGTTACATATACTTCTTCTGATTTATATTAAATATAGGAGCATTTACACGATCAGGAACAAAAACTTGACAGACGGAAATCAGAAGAACAGATACTGAAAGCTGTCCTGGGTTTCATTACATCAGTTACAGATAACACACTACATATGCTTTCCAGAGAAATTCACTCTGCTTCAGAATTAATAGTAGGAACCATGACAGACACCTACAAAACCTGTTTAATAACCCTTTCAACCATACTCTGTGCCTTCTGCTACTAAGCATTGTCCTATGTCAATTCCTAAAGACATGGGGTTTTACAGTAAAGCAGTGCATAGGCATGAATAGAAACAGGTTAGTACATGTGAAAAAATCCAGATCCCAGTATGGTCAAGAAAGAAAAAAGCTCACACCCTGAAGGATGACTGAATTCTTCTATTGCATGCTCTGGTAGTTAAGCTCTTAGCATGTTCTGTCCTAAACAAAATACATAGGTTAAAAAGAATATTACTTTTCTATTAATTAACTCTTGAATAAATCAAGAATGTACCACAAGCAGTTAAAACAATTAGATGACTTCAAAAACATGCATCTAACATCTGGTCTGGATGTTCTACTTTAAGCTTAATAGAAGCATTTATCTTCATATAAATAGCTTGGATTCTGAAAATGTAGGGTTTTGTCTTAAAAAGGTAAAGCCCTTAAAAGCCTTGAAAAGAAAATCTTCCAAAGAACCAAGCAAAACAATCAGTTTGAGATGCCTTGCCCCTACAGACTTCCTAACAATTCTGAGTTTTCTATTCATATAAAGAGATTTTTAGTAATCTTTTAAGTTTAGATAGTGCTTCTCATCATCGTTCTATTTACACATGAAACTGGTATAGCTCATTTGCACATTTCTATGCACATAGATCTGCATATGCAAACCCCCAGGACAGATATTTAAATAATAAATTGCAAGTTCTCAGTTGCATCTCTAAATTTAAATTACGCTGTAAAATAAAACAATTTGTTAACAGGATCTTAACTATTGTACAAATACTGCTAATACCACAGTCATTTTAACTTGCATTGCTTGCAATATTAATAAAAAGGTCATTTCAACTACCTACATTGTTTCAACTGCCTTTTAATCAAGAAAATAGGAAAGAAACTGAAGCAGAAGTAAAGCTATTGCTACGGACTGAACTTAAAAAAGGAAGAAAAATTACTAATATCTACCACAGAAAAAGGAAACCAATTGCCTATGGAGAGTAATAACACTGCCTCACTGCTTTGACAACTAATAAACTCACACGACATTAGACAAAAGCGGTTAGTAAAAGTTAGTAAGTGAACAACTTACACTGAACATCATGTGTTCTCAAGCACAGCATAAAGAAAAATACCAGTGGAAGACTGCCAACCCTCAAGTTTGGTTACACGAAAGAAAACTTAATGTTCATTTTCTTACAAAGATAAGGCAAATTTCATTATAGGTGAAGCTATGCTTTGAAAGTACTGTTAAAGTACAGAAATTTCCGAACTCCAAGAAAATCAGATGTAGACAGTCTCTTCTGAATGAGTACAGCATTATAACGATGGAGGAAAGGGAGAAGAGAGAGGCAAGGGACGGTGGCGAGAATAAAAGCAGGGTGATAGCATCAAGGACTGAAATCTGAAGACATTAGTACTGGATGTTCCACAGTAAGTTCAGCTTTTGTTTACAAGTGTGGTTTTCTATTAATCCATTATAAAATTAAAACTAAAAGGTGACTCGAATTCTGAAAGATTGATACTGTAGTGGTCAGGATTAATGAGTTTTTTCAGTAGCAGGTCAGGCCCGGAGATCACAGAAAGAAACAACAGCATCTCAGAAAGAAACAACAGGTGCTCACTGCAACTTCTTATCTGTTGAAACCAGGTTAAACAAAGTATGCTTTTAAAGCACACAAAAATCCAAGTGAATGAATGGGACTTCAGTTTATAGATACTCTGGACAGGCAATACTCTCACTCTGCATGGAAAATGGATCTAAGCAACACAAATCACAACTGAACCCAAATGAATACGGTAATGACTAGTAACCAACTGACTACTACAAAGCCATATAAACAACCTAATCAAAAACAATTGGAGTTTTTTTTTCTTGAAAACAGTTTGTGAAAGCAACAATTATTGACATACCTTAAAACTTGAGCATTACCCTCAAAGCTAAGATTTCAAAACGATCTGAATCTTCATTGAAGCAAGATAAAAGTCCCCCCATCTTTATCCTTGGACAAAATTAAGAATTTCCACTTCAAGTTACTTTAGTCAAATAATTTCAACTGTATTGTTGGATTACCAACTTTGAGCAGAAGTGAAATTAGACATGCACGCAATTCCATTTTTGGGGGGATAAACAGTTTTCATCAAAAGCTCATAACTAAGAGAGACATAGAAGAGACTGTGTAAAGAGAACTTTCAGGTGGGTTACGTTTCTGTTTTGAATCAAAGAGCTGCCTATCATGTACCTGCTTATGTTTAAATGACTCATTCCCTTCAAGTGTGTGAGAAGTACGTATCACCAAAACCTTATTTTTGCTTAGAGTTCCCCTCTCTTTGGATTAATTATCTGAGCTAGCCTCATGCATATTACATTGCAATCCATAGAAGTTTTGACAAATACCAACAGCATAAGAACAAAAGGATTTTTTCATCTTCTAAGAAAGTCGGGTACAAAGGTAATATACTACTGATTTCCTTTATATTGACATCAGATTGTCACATCAGTTCAACAGAGCTGGAAAGCGCATAGATGTGAATTTACTACAATTTGCTTATGGTTTAGTCTCCAGCTTTCAACCTCACACATTCATGAACCTCTTGTTCCAATATCACTTGTAGCTGCAAATATTAGCCAGACACTCATGAAGGCCTTCTTCACCCACAATTTCACAGAATACAGTGCTCGAACAATTACTTACATAAAACCACTGCTAACAGGCAAATACCAAACGCACAGAGAAAACAATGTCACTTTTTCCATTCAGATCATGCTTGAAATGGTATCAAGAGGAACTGTCATATGGACATGAAAGCTGCTCAGTACGGAGCAATGAGAAGATCCCACTTCCACCTGCATTCTGTGAGTTATAACTTAGAGAAAAAGGCTTAAAAGACTTTAGAAAGGTTCCTTTGTAGCTTCTGGAAAGACTCATGAAACGCTTTGTGTGAGAAGAATTTGTTTTAAAGCTCCGCAGGTGCCTAAATGAATACATATGGATCCTTAGTGCTTGTGTGAAAACTTCCAAAATGTCCAAACTGAATCAAAACCCAAGCAACTGATTAAACGTATGCGATGCTATTCAAAGCCTCAACGTAATAGGAACTGACGATGCTCTTTACAGCCTCCCCTCAGTTATTCTGAATTCTGTTCCTAAACCGAGGGATGCTGTAACAGAATTCTAATATATAGGAAGCTATATAAAACCTTTCTTCCCCCCCAGCCCCAGTGACTATTGGTTAAACAAATTATTCAGCATCATTTTTTCCCAGCAGTGTTTCATCCTGATGTGATCTGTACCTGAATAAAACCTCAAGTTTTAATTTTATTCTTCTATACATTACCAGTTTTAGCAATCGCAGCTCACAGTGACTTTAATGTGCACCATGCTTATAGATCACACTACATTACAAGAAAACAATTGTCTTGGGTGGTCATGGACAGAGAGATGAAGTTTCCAAGTATCACCTTGGAAATATCAGGAGAAAGTCTTTGAACCTGTATTTCTGGAGGAGCTGATGCACAAAGAGGAACTTTGGAGCAATGAACTCTAAGTTATTTTTGTCACCTGGTAAGTAACTGCTGAGTTCAGAAACAGCATGAGCTTTTTCAGGATCAAAAGCTTTAGCCATGGCTACCGTAAATTGTGATAAGGAATGAAGAGATGAGGGCTTGAACAACGGCAGCGATGATAAGAATACAACAGACCAGAACCCACTTCTACACAGAACAGGCTGTTTGGAAGGTATGGGCCAGGGAAGAAAAAAGTGCTGATCTTGAGGCCTGGAGCAGGCTGCAAACAACATCCATGCACAGATGTACAGATCCATGCAATCTGTTGATTAATGCCGGTAATGAAATTCATGCTATCTCAGATTTTCTCCTCAACTTCCTTTCTGTGCATTTCTTTGCTGAGTCACTCGTACACAAATTCACTTCAGAGTCCTGTAGGACATGTACTAGCTGCACTGGCTAAAGGGAAGTGAAATCAATTGTACATAAAGTCATATAAAGTAATGTAAAAAGGAAAAAAGTGTATTTGTACAAGTTTCATGCCATATGCAAACACCGCAGAGGTTTGCAGCACAGCATCTGTCAAAGCCCTCATATCAGCAGGCTGCTCGCTGAGACACTAGCTTGGGCACCAACACTAAAAGTGTTGACAAGTACTGAGAGACTACACCTGTACAACATCAGTCTAGCAAGTTAGAACAGTAATTTACCATGAAAATTTCTGAGTTTGGTTCAGGATGAATGTCTGCTGCTTTCTGCAGCCCCATACACTACAGTTACACACATGCTGTAACTCCCTCAAGCTGGGAAGGCCAGATGTATTTTAGGAGTCTCCTAGAATATTGCCTATATTTGTCCTGTTCCAGTTGCATAAATTCCCAGGTTCATTTTAAGTTGCCAAATTAAAAATAAATAGAACAATGAAAGAACCACCATATTCTCATACAAAACAAAACAAAAAAGCCCCCAAACCAGATTCCATCCTGTTCTTACTCCACACATCCTAACACTTTAGTTCAAGGAACATAGAAAATAGACCAAAATGAAGAAATGCATTGTGTACCATGAAGATGGGAAGAAGTCAAATCAAGACACATTTTTTGGTGTGCAGGGAGGACAATGGATGGACTTGGTTTGCCTTTTAACACTAGGTGTATGCACCCTTGATTCTAATGGCAGCAAAAGGTAATACTTCCCCACAGCAGGAATGCAAATTCATTTACTTCCCCCTCTGTCACAAATCTCATTTAAGCCTTATGCTTACAGTTTGTACAATCAGAAAAGCCCCTGTGAAATCTCTTTGCCACGCAGTACACATAAACACAGCATTATTCAAAGTTAAAACACAGGGAAAGAGAAACAAGACCTTGAGACAAAGGCTTCTTCAGGCAGGGCACCTCTGCAGGAGCGCACTCCATTTGTGTCAGTGCACATTCTGTTCCCCGGCTCCTTCGCTCGCACTCCTGCCAACAAGTTTAAATCCGTTCTGAGGAACTGACCCAGTCCCAGCTCTTATCACATAGAAAGTGGGAAAGCTAACACATGGCAATCTGTCCCCAAACACTAAGCTGTTGGTCATCTTGTGACTAAACTTCTATTTCACTAAAAAGAAAAATCTAAGCAAAACCTATCCTTTTCAATGGGCACAAATACCTTACATTTTTAACTTAGAAGCTTCCTTTATGTGCCATGTGAAAAAGCATTGCTTAGAAAACTATCAAAACTGGGGCTGACATTTGATCGCAATGCTACTTTATTCCTAAATAGTGATTTCATACATTTGTATGAAGTAAAATGAAAGATTTCAGGAGGTTTAACTTCGATCCAGTAATAGGTCTATTGTCTTCAATGTGTTTACGCTCAGATTTGAGCAAAAGAAATCCTCGAAGACATGTTCCCACATTCTAACTCAAACCATGGACATACTTTACTTATGTAAGCTAGATAAATTTATGTGCCTATATATATATTTAAATATACATATTTCCATTCTTAGGAATCCAAACACATAAATTTCATGAACCAGATCTATGAAGTTCATAAGCAGCGTGCTAATACTATCTCATTCAAAATACTGAACTTTAAGAGTCCCAAAGCCTCCAGTTCTTTATGTTTTACATACTGAATACAGTAAAACATGGGGGAAAAAAAAACCCATGTGCTTCCCAGCATTCTCAAAGGGTTGCTCCTGCCACTAGTAAGAAACATGAACCACCTCTCCCAGTACAATGTTAAGTTTGAGCGTTTCTAAAATGCCACTCTCATCACTCACAGGATTTCTGACAATGAACTACACTACCTAAGTCTTGTCCTTGGACTGTATTATCAAGTTGCATACTCATTGTTTTAGTTAAACATCCAGAACAAAAATGCAATGAATGCTGTTGCTACGTTGGTACTTTCATATACCATTTATGAACCCACTCTCCAACTTTCTCACCTTCCAGCTTTGATAGAGATCCATTTCAGTACGCACTTGTCCTTGGATACATCTCATTGGAGAATTTTAATTAAAATTTGATTTTGTTCAAAATTATAAAAAGGCATCAAATCAAAACAATTCCCCCCCCCCTCCCCATATTCTCTACTCAGTGCAACTGGGTAATTCCAACAGGCCTGAAACTTTCCTCCCTGTGCGTTGACATCAAAAACTTAATATATTTCACAACATTCACTGCTACATAACACTAAATTACATTACTATACACATCGGCAAGCACAGCTAGGAAAGCACCAGAACCCCAAATCATCGATTTCCCAGACTACGCCTATATTTTCCTAACAGATTCCATGATAAAGTGATTCCCCAAACACTATAAACCCAAACCTTCTGTTTTGCACTCAAAGTTCAGTTTTCAGTTACCTTCATTTAACTGTGTTCCAGGAGTCTGACTCTTGGTAAAAATCTACATAAACTTTTGACGGGGCTGTTTCCCATCAACCAAAAGAATCAAGCAATAGAACCACAGCTCTAATCATTGTATAACAGTCACCTGAGACACCAGTATTTCAGTCTCATGCATCACAGATTCATGTCTAAGATAAATAGTAGAATATATTTCATCTTCATCACAGCACAAATGCTTGCTACTAGCATGCTTCTTGACTAATATTCAGGTTGAAAGAATTGACTTCAAAATTTTTGCGCTAGCATACACGTAACAGAACATGTGTAATACTGCTACTGTGCTATAGAGCAAATAGATTATGAAAACTGCTGGTATTGAATTAATACCACCCTACCGTAGAAAGTAAAAGTTAACAATATATGTCTGTATTAAAAATTAACCATAATTGTTAAAAATTGATAAAGAATATATTATATTAAAAAAGAGGAAGGATTCCGGCCCTATCACAAAAGATAATTTTTTCTATTTTGCCTTCTGCCTCTACTTTCAGCTTCCTTCGGCATTATATCTAAATTCTGCATTATTCCTCTCTCTTTAGTAGTGAAGATTAAATTAAGCTCTTCTCAAAGCACAAGGACAAGAACATTCAACTCTTATTTTTTCATTTTATATACAATCCATATGCTAGACAGCCCTCTCGAAGCTTCTGTCTATGCATTATGAGATCTGCTTTATAATACGACTGCTGTGTGAAATGGCTAAGGCACAGCTGTATTTTCAGTAGTGCAGAAGTGCAATCCTCTTAAATGAAGGTCAGCTGGCAAGGTCTCACTCTTACAGTCTGGGGCCACTCTATTCAAAGATGGAGACAGGATAAGAGCCATACAAAAACTCGACAAACTTACAGATCTCCCTATTATGCTCTGACTTACACTGCCTTCCCTCATCGCTGCAGAAAAACCTAACACCCTAACTAAATGAGCAGACTCAAAAGTATATTTTAAAACAAGTCTTAAAAGTTTGCAAATGGCTTTTTCCTCTCCTCTACACATACGCATACACATACAAATTTAACTAATAGCTTCCAACTGTGAACAAAGTAAGATGGCAAACCACACCAGGCAGGACAGATGCAAAAAGGGTTCAGTGCAACTACTACTATTTCTGCTGCTCTCATTTCAGCAAGTATCAGCTGTCCTTAATGATCCCACAGATTTCACAGTATATCTGAAGGAAATGTGTCTTGAGCAGTAAGAGCTCCCCAGCTCTCCTTCAGCCTTCACAGCTGTCCCGTTACTTCAAATAGTTGTTTTGTCTTTGAAATGCCTGCTGTCAGTGACAAAAAGTAAACACTTTTTTGCCCTACTGCAATCTGTTGCAGAGTAAGATCCCTTCACTGGAAAACTCTCGAGCACTTAGGTGGCAGGAAATAAAGATGAGTGAGCCACAGAGAACAATGTTTTGGAAGAGAGTATGGTTCTCAATGCCAAAAATGACCTCGCTAAGGAGAAGAAAAATACCACAGAAGAGTAACAAGATTCCTCTGTTATGACACCCTGGAACTTTCTGTATGTGCTTCAGAAAGCTTTACCAGTGAGAAACAGATGTAATTTCACAGGGCTCACCCTTGCTTGTCTTGTGCTGGTGTTGCTCTACTTTTATGAGAAAAACAGAATCAAAACAGCAGCATCATGCTTTCAGAAAGGACAGCATATAGTGATACTACACTTAATTAAAAATGCTGGTAAGAAGTAGAGACTTCACACATCCATATTTATTCTTCTGTTCTTCTAAAAAGACATTATGAAAAGGTAAGAAAAGAGCTATTTCTTCTTTATTTCTTAGCTCCTACACTGTCATATTCTCGAGTAAATGAATACATGCCTATTTTGAAGGAACAGCAAAAACCCTTTTCTTCTCAGACACTTTTGTCACTTACTAGCGCCTAGTTTGAAGAGAAATGTTTGAAAATTAGATAAAAATTATGACAAGGCACTATGAAAGCTATTCTACAAAAACCCAACCTACTCTTGCCATCAGATCTCAATCAACTGTGATCAGATATTCTAAGCAGCAGGTTTTCCATTCGAGATGAGCGAGGTGCCTCTGATTTAACGATTTCATTAGCTCAGGGTAGCTTCACAGAAACACAGCTAGCTCCCTTCCCATGCCAGCAGGGCTTCAGAAGCAGCACCGCCACACAGCACGGAGCTACTATTTATAAATCTTGCAAGCATCTCATGTATGCCGCGGCATTGTTTCAAGAACAAGCAGGCAATTCTACACAGAGTCATCAGAGCTTATTAGCTCCAGCCACACGGGACCAAACTGACTCCACCAGACCACTCAGAGTAGGCTGATGCATCAGCTCCCTAATGGTCCACATTCCACCAGGCTTATTAGATTGTAGGCATTATCACGTGAATACACAGATCCAATTTTAATCTGGCATTGCTCCCAACTAACCTGCTACTGAGAGGTAGAGAGTCGAGAAACCTGCTCCTTCCCTGCTGCATCCCGCATTTCCCACATTACTGGCATGTCTCTTTCTCCCACTCCATTTCTTCAGCCCACCTCAGATAACAAAGTTAATTACACAGAACAAAACCCCTTTTTGTCATGAGGCAAACCTAGCACAGAAGTATAGATGTTGGTGCATGCTTCCACACAGCACTACGTAGGGTCAATTGGAAAACAAAGAAAATTAAAATGGCAGAAGGTATTTTTTCACAGTGAAGATAACATTTCAATGTGAGGTGACCTGAATTCCCAAATCCAAGGATTCCCTCTACTCCAACTATTGTATTCAGGTCTTATTCCAAGCAAAATTCATTACGGCAGTTTGTACTCCTTTGCTTGCTTACAAATGCAATGGAAGCAAACAGGAAAAAAAAACAATGATTTTGGTTTTTTTTGCATTACTATGCTACTTACAGATAACAGCAGAATCACAACGGTTTTATATTTGGCAAAATAAGCAACTCTAAAGCAAACTAAGATGGGGACCCAAAGGTGGGAACAAGAAAAAAAGTATAATTTAGTCTCCTTAAAACTAGCTGCCTTCCGATCAAATTGTAAACCGTAATACTTGCATATGAGTAAAGCTCAAATGTGCATTAACTAGAAAGAAAATGCAAGGCATTTTCAGAAGTCTGAATGCTTAGTTAGGCAAATCCTTGAGAGAAGTCTTGAAAGAATTTGTAATGTGCAACCCACTGCCCAAGGGCATGAGACTGTGGGATTTTTATTTTTAAGTGTATTGGTTTTCTGCAAGAGGATGACAGATGCTCCCTATGAATTTACTTCACTAAGACGGATCAGTGATAGAAAGCTTTGCAACTGCTGATTACGAGTTACTAAAATATCTCTCTTCTAGAAATAAAATCCTTTAGTCCTGAATTCAGAAAATTTGGTCTATTGCATTAAAAATACTTTTTTTTTTTTTGCTTTTCAATACAAAGCTGTCTACAACATGCCTGACATTTAACATTACGCCTTGAGATGGACAAGATGCAGAAGAGCTCTCTTCCTTACTCCATTAGGTAACACTAAATTGCAGAAAAAATCTGAATGAAATATGGTTTAGGGTAGCAGAACCTAGCAGAATATTCAGAACTAATATTCTATGTCAGTAATAATCAAGGCCTCTGATTTCCTCTAGAACTGGTACCGAAGTACCAGCAAAATCCTGGTAACACTGATTCTATGCTAGTAATTTCTATGAAAAAACCTTCAATCTGCCAAAATTCAACTAGAACCTTACATGAACTACAGAAAAAATTATGGACATCATTATTCAGACAAAAAGCACGCTTTCCACAACACAGTTTAAACTGCCTTGGAAGTCACTAAAGAGATGGTGTAGCTGATTTAAAAGCAAGTTTCAAATGTGGAATGACAAAGTCAGTAGGACAGACCAGAAAACTAGCATATGGGAAGTCATTTTGTACAGCAGCACAATTTCTTTGCCCATCAGAAACACAGACAAATGAATACCTGCTTCCAAATAATTTTTCCCACAAGAATAGAAGTTACTTTGAAGCAATACAGAATTGGTTCAATGAATTTAAGCACAATACATGATAAAACGACTTATTAATATACACTGGCCGGAAATCACTTCCAGTTGAGGGAATCAACATGGAACAACTTTTGGGAAATAGCAGATGTTTATTTTTCTGGCCAAGCTGAAGTAACTCTACCAAACTAGCTAGTATGCAGGGCACTGGAAGCAATTTTAGCAGTACGTCCAAGAGCACAGCAAGGAATTGCTTTTAAAAAAGAACTTATTTTCCAAGTTAAGATCCAAGCTCTACACTAACTATTAACAAATACTACTTAAATTTATTACAGGGATCACTGGAGAAAGGAGTTCTCCATATATTTTGTTGCCTTTCTCAGTTTAAGCATTCTTGTTAGAAGAAAAGGCCTTAGGTATTTAAGACAGTTACTAAACCTTTGTGGTTTCCAGTGTAAATCCTCTGTATCCCACAAAACTAGCTGTAAATGAGGATATTTACCGAATGGAGCAGCAGACATTCATGCACTAAAGCTCTTGAGGAAATATGACACATGGAAATAATCAATACAGGTCTCAACCTCAAAATAGATGAAATTCTGGCAGCTCGGAAACTTCCAGCTGCTCAGTCTCACTATTTAACCTTAACTGAAGATCTACATCACCATTTTTAACTTTATTTAATATAAAGAACCAGGAATTTTTGAGGTCAATGAAATGCCTCCGTATTCACACACAAACAATAGACACAATGGCAAAAAAGAAAAATTACAACAACTGGTGAGAAGATGAACCTCAAGAGCTGCTGGTCTCTCAGTCAGTCTCCAAAAAGCCATGCAAGCAGGTCCAGCAGCCCAAGGAAGAAGCCCAAGTGGGTGGGCTTTGAGCCCTGGCAGAGAGCCTGGGGGTCAGGGCTCTTCAAATCATTAGGACACCTTAAAAGCCAAAAGGCAGCCAAAAGGAAAAGGTCTATCTGCTGCTTTTTTTGGGGAACAGATGGGGCAGAAAGAAGGAGCTGGTCAGGTTGCAACAGGCAAGCTGTCAAAGCTAGAACAACATATTTTACTCCTTAGGCCTCAGAGATAGAGTATCCGTTACCTTCCTTAGGATGTTGTCTTCCTGTTTTGGAGGAAGTCTCCCCAAAATCTCCATTTCTGTAGCAATTTCAGTTTTCATTAAAAAATGTCAAGTTCATGCTGGGAATGCAGGGAGAGTGCTAGGGACAACCTGATCTTATAGGGCAGGCATCTGGAATGAAAAAGTCTCATAAGACAAGCAGAGTAGGTTTATTTTCCACAGTCTTTAAACTGCCTCTGAACATTTGGTACTTGTGCTCATTGGCCTTCTCTCCCCTGCTGTGCTGAATCAAAGCCTCATAAAGTCCCTGCTTTTTTCAGAATGCAGAAGGAACACTTGTGACAGGCAGAAAATGCTACCACTGGCACTGGCATGTCACTTCATCAGGGGAGAACTGCGCAACCAAAGATGCCACACAATCTAAATGAAATTATGTTGTCCATCCCCTGGAAAGAAAATCTTCATTTAGCACTTAAGATCAGCAATAATTGTGTGCAAAGCCTTGGGGAAAGATGTGAAAAAATCCAAATACAGGAAAGAGAAAATGTGATAGAGACAGAAAACAAAATATTATTGAGGAAAGAACTGTTTGTTGACAGCAGTCCAATATGCAAAATCTGCATATAATGCAAAAACAGAATAGAGAAGTAGACAAAGCAACTGCATTTCGGCTTTTCAATTGCGTTTTGAAGAATGCAGACCTGCACTCTTCATAAGAAGCTGTAAGAAATCCTGAGACAATTCCTCTTGGATAGACAGTGTCTGTTCAGTTATTAGAAAAAGACTCAATGACGAAAAATCCCCTTGAAACATTTCATTGGGCAGATGGTGGACTAAGCCCTCCTGCCTTGAAGAGATCATCCGGCCTTTTCTCTCTAACAACTTTGCAAAGTGCTTAAATCACTTATTGACTGATTAGAACAATTATAAACTACTCATTAGAGAACATAAAAATAGGTACACAGTTCCACAGTTATTGGAAACCCTTTCTGTTCTCCTGTAGCCATTGAAGACTGATCTATACTGTTTTATTCGTGTTTTAAATTTTAAACATCCAAAGATTAGTGGAATCACTTGGGCCTCATTAGAACAGTGCAAAATCTTGACCCTCTATACAAAATGCAGCAAGTGCAAGATGGGTTACAAAACTCCTAATAGTGAAAAATTGCTAAGAAAAGGAAAGGCAGGCAATACTGACACTTGTGGTCATTTCTAGATTGCTGTTTTTCACTCAGTTACAAACGTGCTTCTGATAGTTAAGAAATGCACTGCGATAACAGAACAGGCAATCGGATTAGAAATATTCTATCATCTGATACCTTCTACTCTAAATGACATATTGGAAATGTATTCTTTTTGAATCAACGAGACGAACGGCCACCAGCCATATACATAATTCTTAACAGAAAGTTTAAGCTAAGCATCTACGATGTCCTGTATGAACACATTTCCAGAAGGAAAAAGTAAAGTTTTAATGTAAAAATAACCACTGTTGAAACCATTGCCATTAATCATTTTGAATTGTCACTCAACAGGGTTTTCAACACACTGCAACCAAAATAATACTACTTTTTACTCCGATAAAATGGAATAATCTTTGCAGAGTATTTGTGGAGTATTCATAAAGCATGACCCATATGGAAACATTCAGTTTACATGTCAGCTGTGACATATATTTAGTTTAATTTTCAGGGGACTTGTAGCCACCAGGCAGAAAATTATCTTTCTAAACAGTACACCTGACTATGGTAACCACTTTCAACTCTGTTTTTCTCTGTTGAGAAACTTCTGTTACTGTTGCCAAGAGAAAGCTTTATTTAAATGGCTCCCTCCTAGGGTCTAATCCATCTTAAAACTAGTTTGACAAGATTTGACTGATGCTCTCTAAAAATCATGGAAAGGAAGTTTTTCAAGGTTTTTGGATAAAATATTCTAAAGCTACATACCTTTGCTTTGCACAGATATTCTGCACAATTAACAGTGTACAAGTTATTCTTATTATCTTACCTGACTTCCTGCATCTGCTTCTAATCTGGCAAAGCTCACTGCACAGTCAACCTTGCACTAGCCACGTTAACTCTACAGCGTTCCTTACATTCACACAGCACATCTGCACATCACTATAACTCCTCAGTCATAGTAGATGGAAGTATTTCAAACACCAGCGTCGCAGCTTCTAATTTAAGATGTAACCATAGCAACATCACAGAACATACTACTCCTTGGATCAAGAACAAGCAGTCCACTGACCCTTCACGGTGAGATTTGGCCAAAATAAAGCTCATTCTAATCTATGACCACAGCAAGACTACTTAAACCTTCAGGTCACACTTACAGAGCTAAGCAAGTTCCACCCTCCTGAAACATCCAGGAACACACAGTACTGCACAGAAGTACTGAAAAAGAAAGTTCTTTAAAAGGAAGCTTTTTCCGAAACTTTGACTGTTTCAAGCTACAATCACCAATCACGCACACAGAAATCAGTGTGCGTGGGAAGGGGGGGGGGGGATTTCCTTACACGTCTGCAAGATAAACACAGACCCGCTCATCCTTTAAAAGTGAACAAGGGGGGAACAAAAGAAATGGTGCACTAAGATTTAAAAATTCCACATTCAATTTGCTAATGTTGCAAGACAACAAGCTTGACATATCAACAGGCAACAGCTCTGCCTGAACTTCACAGCCTATGCGCAAGTGATCTGGTCATTTATTTAAAAGCCAAAACTAATGTCATTCCCTTCTATTTAGAAAATAAACTGTCCTTGAGAGTTGTGTACCTTTAGTATTAGCATTTACGGGGTGGGGAGATC